>PVIA01005441.1:0-115379 GCA_004024845.1 Tonatia bakeri
AGTCAGGCTACACCATGCGTAGCTCACTCTTTCTGAGGCAGCATGGTCTCCCAATGTCCTCCATGCTAGGACTCCTTTAGAGGTGCATCAGAGCCCGGCTGAGCTAAATCTAGGGTCCCTGCATGCCTTCGTGTCTGCCAGGGATAACTGGATTTAATGCCTCCTCGGTTTACTTGGTGTCTTCTCAGGGTCCTCTTTGGAGTGCTTTTACCATCAGTGTTCTGCATCTCTTCCCCTTCTTCCCACTTTGTAATCTTCCCTCTGGAAATCCTCTTTATGGGATAAGCAACAGCCCTACTGACTCAGCCTCTTGGGTTCATCTCTTTGGCCATGTGAAACCTGGCTTTTCTCTGAGGCTTGTCTGTGTTCCTCAGGGGTATGCAGGTAAAAATAATGTTCTTTCTTTCCTCTAAGGCTGATTCCAGGCATTATCCACTATCTCCCTGTGGAAACCTCTCTCCTTTGGCTATGCCACCTTGTCTTCTTCCTTGTTGCTGCTATGTCCTCTTGCTCTTTTTTTAATGCCTTTTTTCTCTCCCAGTCCATTTCTTTATGCCAAGTTACTCATTAACCCCTTGATCCTAACACCCTCTGTGGGTTCCTTACTTTATCTTCTGGTCCCTTGTCACCTGTTGACCTCTGTCTGACTGCAGCCTTCATCCTCTTGATCTTTCACTGAGTCACTTCCAGGCTACCTACTCTGCTTTTTATTTTTTTAAAAACCAGATTTTTCCTTGGAGTATAATTGACATACATATTTAAAATGTACATTTTTCTAAGTTTTGACATAAATGTATACTTGTGAAACCATTACTACCATCAAGATAATGAACAGTCATCACTCCCCAAAGTTTTCTCATGATCCTTCCCCACCTTTCCACATGTTATTCCTCAGTCCCAGGCAACCATTGATCTGCTTTCTGCCACTATAGATTAGTTTGATTTTCTATAGTCTTATAGAATCCTGCAGTGTGTACTCTTTTTTGTTGGCTTTCACTCAGTTTACTTATTTCTGATTCATCTGTGTTGGTACATATATTAATAGTTCATTTCTTCTTATTCTGAGTAGTACAGCATTCCACTGTATGGCTATAACAGTTTGTTCATTTGTTGATAAACATTTGGGTTGTTTCTAGTATTTGGCCTCAAATAAAGCTTTTTTGTTTGTATACAAGTCTTTGTGTGGCCATATGCTTTCTTATCCCAAGAATGGAATGGCTGAATCATAAAAGTATATATATATATTTAACTGCTAGATTGTTTTCCAAGGAGGTTGCACCATTTTACATTTCCACCAGGAAGATGAGAATTCTCAACACTTGATATGTTCAGCCTTTTTAGTTTAGTGGTAATGGTATCTTGCTGTGGTTTCAACTTGAATTTCTCTAATGACTAATGATCTCAAGCATCTTTTCATATGCTGTTTGCTATCAGTATGTAGTGAAGTATATGTTCAGTGGTATTGCTCAGTTTTTATTATTTATTTAAGATTGTATTTTTTTACAGAGGGAAAGACAGGGAAAAAGAGAGGGAGAGAAACATCAATGTGTGGTGGCCTCTTGCATTAACTGCCCTGCAATGGGGACCTGGCCTGCAACTCAGGCATGTGCCCAGGCTGGGAATTGAACTGGTGATCCTTTGCTTCACGGTCCAGCGCTCAATCCACTGAGCCACACCAGCCAGGGCTCTTCTTGAAGTTTTATACTTACATGTTTCACATTTAGTTCCTTGAATCATTTTGAGTTAATTTTTGTTAATTTCAAATTACTCCATTGGACTACTGCTCCCTTGTATTTATTACAGACATTATAATGCCAGAAGGTCTATGTTCCTGCTCCACTGTCAACGTTTGGCAGATCTCACATACCAGCACCAAAGAGTGTTCTGTGTTTTTGCCTCTTTCCTGGTGGTATACTGCCATTGATTGTTGATTTTAGTTTGTAGCATGATATATAGAGGGAGTTTTTTTTTTTAATTAAAATGAATAAAGGATTTTATAATGTTAAATTTATATTTGAACTATCTTGATGAACTTGTGGCCTTCAAAAGATCTTTAAAAGATTGTCACTTCTTATGTGGACAAGTGTGCTGATTGGGGGGCGGGTGGCGCGGGAGGAGAGGGATAGATGGGAGATAAATGATAATGGGAAAAATACAATAAAAATAAAATTAAAAAAATTGACACTTATATCTCAGGAGAAATTATCAAGAATGGCAGTTCTTGGAATTGAAAATGAGATAAGCAAGAAAGTAGATTTAGAAAATATTGATGAATTTGGTTCCATTAAGCCAGGAAAGCAAAATTATAGTATATTCTGTTTTATAAATATTTAAAATAATGTGAGTTTTAATACTTTTAATACTTCTAATATTGACTTTTTTAAAATTTTTCAATATTTTAATGTTTGAAAAAATTGGCCATTAAAAGTACATTAAATATACATATAATATGTCTTTTGTTGTAAGAACATTTTTTCTCTCTAAAACTAATCTTTTAAAAATAGATCTCAAATTTATATGCTTCATTTCTGATTTATTGTTTTAAACTTCCAGGCTCAACTTTAAAGAAGCTTCTACACACTGCAAATTCTATTAAGGTATTTATTTTAGATGAATATGTAATGGTATTTTTAATCTTAAATTATTCCATAAATTAATAAAATTAGGCCACTATGAAAACCATTTTACTTAGTTTTTTTTAATTGAGGAATTATATTTCTAATATTTGTTAGAGTTTTTGTTCTTCCATCATAACTTTTGTAATAGATGTCTTAAATATAATTAGGAGAAACTGACTTGGGGTTGGAAGTTTGAAATTCTGAATTCTAATTTTGATTCTGCTGTGTAGTTAGGGAACCAATGGCAAGATGCTAACTGCTCCAGTTTTATCATCAGAAAGGGAAGGGGTTGAATCACTTCCTCGCTAAGCTTCAGAGCTAACATGCCTGATTCTGTTCACCCCAGTAATCTTGTTGTTAAAATTATAGTTGTCTATGAATTATTTTTGAGCACCATTGTGTAGGAAAAGAAGAGCAAAACCTTCCTTTTGAGTATTTATTGATTCACAGCAGATTGATCTTATAATTTAAGTTAAAATTGGCTTATTAAAATGAATATGCCTTTTATGATGACATACCATTTGATGCTGGGATAAGATGGCACTTAAAAATCATTGACAAAAGAAGCCAGCTTTGGATGTGTGTTTTATGAAAGGTAATTCACTCATAGCTCATTAAGTTATATGTGTGCCTTTAATAAGTTAATGCATTTTGGGTTTTATAGCAGTTTAAAACATCATAGCCTATTAATCTTGGTAAGTTAAGTATTTCTTACATGTTGAAAAAAGGAGACAAGCTATTCCTAGCTTCACAGTAGGTACCATATTTTGTCCCTCCTACTTTAATTAATAGCATAAAACTGCCAGATCATTAGGTCATATTTCTTATTGGCCTTATTTATGTTTAGTTACCTTAAAAACAATTAACATAAAAAATTGAAGATTTATGATAGAATTTTAAAGAAACTTTCCTCTTGTTAAATTTAATATAATTTAGTTAGGTATATATAGAGCCATGTCATTTTTGGCCTAATGCTAAATTAACACTATGCATTCACCAATGTCACCACTTATTTCAATGCTTGGGAGAGGACAGGTGTGAGTGGGCATGGATCATTGTGCAGAGAAGTGGTGAGTCCACAAGTGCGTTTGAAAGTGTGCTGTGGAATTCACTCTTAATGGGAGTAGCACTGTGATCAGTCTTCTCTGGGGAGTTAGCTGAGATTTTTCCTTCTCTCTCTTTTTTTTTCCCTTCTTTATTTTGGGTTGGGAGCCTTCTCCTTTTCTTGGCTTTTCTGCAGAGCTTCCTGTTTGGCTTGTTGGAGGAATCTACAGCTTGGTGTAATTGAAAGGAGATCAGGCAGTTCCTCAGTTACCTGCATTTGGAGTTCATTAATCTTTCATCTGTGTCTGATGTATTTTTCATCTCTTTTGCTTATTTAACTTCTTTTATTGACATCATCTTTTCAGCCATTTAGGAATATAGAAATGGAAACACCTGTGGTTATAAATTCTTGGAATGGAATGAAGTTGAAAGTAAGTTTAGAGGTAGAAAGAGGACACATCTACCTCTATAGATGTTTTCTATACATCTGTAGAGGTAGATGCCCACCACTCAGAGCGTGGCAAAGGTGTTGAGAGAATAGAGTAGGGACATAGGGCAGGGAAGCTGGAGAGCTGTTCCATCCCATTGAGTCAATTCTTTAAGGTCTTAATTAGCTCTAAACATTCGGATATACAAGAACATTATACTTGTGCATATTGTAGTGACATGACATAATGCTGTCCAAAGCACAGTGTGAATTTGGAAGATTATCTTTGCATTGTTTTCACAGATATTTGAGTGTTCAAGATATGGGGATTGTGCCTTTAAGAATGAAATATGGTCAATAGGAAATAAATAGTGCTTACTGTGAGTTAGGCACTCTTCTAACTCATTTAATCCTATACCAGTACTTCTTGGTAAATTCTATTATCATCATCCCTATTTTACAGTTGGAGAGACTAGGCATAAAGAAGTTAAGTGGTTCACCACAGGTCACAGCTAAGCTAGAAAGTGGCACAGCCTGCATTTGAACCCAGGCACTCTGGCTCCAGAACCCAAGGTCTTAATCCTTGTGCTGTATTGCAGCATCCTTCCTTACTTGTCACCAAGTAAAGAACTTGGCGCAGTGCTTTAATAATACCTTTCACTTCTGGTTTTTCTTTCTCAGAACTGATGCTACATTGCAATGCATTTCCACAAGTACATGGGTTTAATTTTGTTGCTTTTATTTTTTTTTAGATAAGATGTGAAGGAATCAGGTTGTTTCTTCTGTGGCTGCAAGCACTTCAAACAAACTGTGCAGAAGAGCAGGTGCTGATTTTTGCTTGCCTTGTGCCTGGTTTCCCAGCAATCATGTCCTCCAGAGGGCCCTGTACTCTGGAGACACTCATCAGCCCAAGCCCTAGCACAGTTGATGGTGAGTGATGTGAGCAGATCTTACAGGTTGAAATGACTCTTAAAGTCACATTGAGGAATTCCTTGGTTTGACATTTTCTTGAATAGAAATCTTGATTTCATAAATGAATTTTGAACAGGAATTATTTCCCATTCATAGTCATGGTAGATTCTTATACATATTTGAATTGAAAGACTTAAACCCATTTTATATGAAATGATGGCAAGAGAAATTTACTGAAGTGGGAGGAACAGGAATGGAAGGGAGTAGGACAGATGTTGGCAATAGCAGGAAGTAGGGACACTTGGTATGTCTGGAGTGTTTTTGTGACTGGTAATGCAATTCAGATCCACTATCCAAAGTATTTACTGTCTGTTGTCCTCATTGCTATTGTTTCATTCATTTGCTTACCCACATTTTTTTTGTTGTTGTTAACTATGTATTTTCATGCAACATTAATGGGAGGATGGTAAATGCCTCATGGGACTGTTAATGGCAGCCATTTGTGTCCTGTTAGGGCCATTGATTTATAACTGCCTATTACTTTTATTGCCAAATGAGAGGTATTTGATGTTAGGATGACCAAAGCAGAATTTGAAAGGGAAAAGAATGGTGCAGTGGGACAGGTGGCTTCATGGCTTCTGTATCATGCTTCTAAGCCCTTCATGCACACTGACTTGGTCCATGTGAGCAGTTCTAATAAATGGATACGTGTATTTCAGTAGAGGCCATTTTTTAAAAATCATGTTTAAAATTTAACTGTGATGAAGGACTCTCATTATTTTCCACTCTGCAGCAAAGATATATCCAGAAGAAATCACTCCACTCCTGCCAGCCATATCAGGGGAAAAGATAGCTGAGGACCAAACATGCTTTTTTCTTCAAATACTATTGAAATATATGGTTATTCAGGTAAGAGCAAATTGTAGGTAATTAAGTGATGGTCTTATTCTCAGTAGGAAGGAGAAAACATTCTCTCTTTCTGTTTGCTCACATTTTCTACTTTGCTTTTTATTTGAGGTGATTTTATGTGCTATTTCACTAAACATAGAGTCTGGCCAGACCACTTCATCAAATTCCAGGCATACACATTATTTTATGTAAGGGTGCATGTAAAAGGAAAAATTCAATTCTCCATCTGTGTATCTCCTTTACTTTAATGTTATTACCACATTTTCAGAGAACAGTTCACATGTGATACTTCTGGTTACCAAATGTATGGGGTTTTTACCCCCAACAAGCAATTCTTTGTGACAGCAGCTGGGGTCCCACAATTTAACTCAGTTCTGACACTGTCTACCTGGAGATAGCATCAGAGCCCACATGTTAAGATCTTAGCCCCTTAACACTATTCCCATCCTATTCAGACACCAATCGCAAGTAGTAGGTCCCCAGGTTACCCACAACTTCTGTCCAATTTGGCTACAAATCAGAGCTTCTTATGACTGCATCTTTAGATATGATTAATTCATTAGAGGAGCTCACAGAACTCAGGGTAATATTTACTCATGTTTACTACTTTAAAGAATATGATAAAGGCTACAGATGAGCTGCCACATGAAGGGAAAGGCCTGAGTGCAAGAGCTTTTGTCCCCATGGAGTTGGGATATGTCACTGTCTGGTACATGGAAGCTTCCTGAAACCCCTGCTATATTGGGGTTTTATGGAGGTTTTTTCCCCCATAGGCATGATCTATCATTAACCCAATTCCAGTCCCTCTCTCATTTCTGGAGAAATGGGGCGGCTAGAATCTAAAAATTCCAAGTTCTGATCATGGCTGGGTCTCTCCGGTGACCAGCCCTCACTCAGGAGCCATCCAGGAGCCCACCCAGAATCACTTTAATAGAACAGAAGGGGCTCCCAGTGCTCTCATAACTTAGGGAGTTATAGGGGTTTAGACCCCAGTACCTGTGCCAGGAACTGGGGTCAGAGGCCTATATATATATATATATATATATATATATATATATATATATTTTCCATATTATTTCATTGCCTAGTAAACTATTTTTGCCTCTTTACTCTTTCCCTAACCCTGATCTCTATGCTAGAGAGACAGATGGAGGACGAGGCAGGCCGTGAAGCTGAATGAGTATAGTAGATTAGGAATAGGCAGAGCAGACAAGGAGATTTGAACAAAAGCATATTTAATTACCTCATCGTGCCATCAGCACAAGCCTGCTTTATGTCACATAATTTCTTTCTTTTATTTTACCAACTGAATACAAAACTAAAATCATTAGTTTATGATTTCAGTAGGTGATGTATGTCTCTTGGTCTGTATTTCTGAGCATTGATATAGTTTGGAAAAAGCTCCTGAGTGCTTTTTTCTTAGCAAACACTTCTCTCATCTCTGAGGTCCTCCTGGGTATAGTCCAATCTCTGTCCTTCACTTCACAACCAAGTTTGTTGACCTAATAATCTCTGTGAAGTCTGCTTCCTCCCCTATCATTCCTTGACATCCTCTATTACCTGCCTCTGCCCTGTCACTGCTAAGAGGTCCAAGAAGATGAAGGGATTCTTATGGTCAAGTCCAGAAGTAGGACACTCTTAAGTTTGTGCTGTACTCAGTTTTTCAGATGACTTGACAGTCTACCCTTCCTTTATGAGATTCCTTCCATGATATTTTCTCCTGGCTTTCCTTCTCCCTTTTACTTCTTTCCAGTTTCCACTGGGGGACTGTGTTTCTCTCTGCTGTACCTCAAGATTCAGTCTTTGGCTGCTCTTTCCGAATACTCTTTCCTGATGGGTAATCTTGTCTGTTCTCCTCTCCCATTTCCTTTAGCCAGCACCAGAAACACAGGGCTCCAAAATCCTGAGAGCCCAAATGAGGTATTCTCTCATCTTCTGGAATTTTAGTTCCTCTATATTTTAGTTCTGCTGGCCCATTCTACATGGATTGTAAACTCTTATCTGTTCAGAAGTGGCAGATCAGCATACAGTATCTCAAACTTTGATGTGTTGGGAGACTTGGGTTTTCATTCTAGATGTGTTATTAATGAGTTGCATGACCTCAGATAAGTTATGAATATCCCAGGATTCCATTAGAGGAAGGATGCCATTGATATAGGGGAAGGTTTTTAGGTGGACTGTGAGCCTTTAATATGTGTGCAGAATTGTATGGGTATGGCCATCCCCCTCTCGTTCCCCCCCCTTCTGTCTACTGGGTGAGTCCTCAGAGCAGAATTTCTACCTTGGCTTATCCCGGAGAACTGGCAGTTTACAGACTCTGAGATCCTCTGCCCTGGGGCAGCTAAGCCCCTCATTTTTTTACTTTAGGTGCTGGACTACTGCCATTTTTTAAGTGGGCTGCATTATAAAGGAATTTGGGAAACTGCTTAGGACACTCAGTGTTATAATAAGTACTAAGACTCGCTGACAGGTGGGGCTGGGGTGTCAGGCCTGGCTTATCCTGTCCTGTGGATTGCTTTTTATAAGGATACTGCATTTTTCAAGATTCCATAGCTGTACCTTTTGATGCTGATTTTGCATAAAGGTAACATTGAATAAAATCTCTGAAAGGGTTTGTTTCCATAATTGTGTTTATAATAAACGGCCTTTTCTAAGTTTTTTAGATTTAATGCAATCCCTATTAAAATACCATTTCAAAACTTTATATGGGACTTCTGGCCAAGATAGAGGAGTAGGTGGATGAACTTTGCCTCCTTGCAAAACCAAAAGAAGGACAACAGCAAATTTAAAAACAAAAAATAAACAGAACTGCCAGAAAATTGAATTGTATGGAAATCTGACAGCCAAGGACTTAAAGAAGAAACATTCATCCAGACTGGCAGGAGGGGCAGAGATGGGCAGCTGGGGAGGAGAGGACTTGCAGCAAGGTGGAGGCTGGAGGACTAGACAAATGAGGCGGCGGCTGGCAAACCAGGTGGTCCCACGTTTGTGTGTGGATAAACTAGGAGGAGCAACTGGGGAGCCAGACTCACCACACAATCCAGGGTCCCAGCACGGAAATTAAGCCTCAGAACCACTGGCTATAAAAACCTGTGGGAATTTCTGCAGTGGGAGAAACTCCCAGCTTCACAGGAGAGTTTTTTGGAGAGATCCACAGGGTGCTAGAATGTGCACAAGCCTACCCACCCTGGAATCAGCACCAGAAGGGCCCAATTTGCTTGTTGGTAGCAGGGAAAGTGACTGAAGGCCGATGGAGAGCCAAGCAAGCAGCATTGTTCCCTCTCCGATGCCTCCCCCACATACAGTGTCACAACACAGCAATGCGGGTTGCCCCACCTGGTGAATACCTAAGGCTCTGCCCCTTACAAAGTAACGGGTGCACCAAGACAAAATAATATGGCCCAAATGAAAGAACAGATCAAAGTTCCAAAAACAGAACTAAGTGATGAAGAGACAGCCAACCTATCAGATGCAGAGTTCAAACCACTGGTAATCAGGATGCTAGCAGAAATGGGTGAGTATGGTCTCAAAATAGAGGAAAAAGTGAAGGCTATGCAAAATGAAATAAAGCAAAATATACAGGGAAACAACAGGGAAGGGAAGGAAGCCAGGACTCAAATCAATGATTTGGAACAGAGGAAGGAAAGAAACATCCAATCAGAACAGAATGAAGAAACAAAGATTAAAAAAAATGAGGAGAGGCTTAGGAATTTCCGGGACAACTTTAAACGTTCGAAGAAGTGAATCATAGGGGTGCCGTAAGAGAAGAGGAAGAGCAAGAAATGAAAAACTTATTTGAAAACAAAATGGAGAGCTTCCTTAATCTGGCAGAGGAAATAGACTTCTAGGAAGTTCAGGAAGCTCAGAAAGTCCCAAAGAAGTTGGACCCAAGCAAGCATACACCAAGACACGTCGCAATTATATTACCCAAGATTAAAGATAAGAGAATCTTAAAAGCAGCAAGAGGAAAGGAGAGAGGTATCTGTCAAGGAGTTCTTGTAAGACTAGCAGCTGATTTCTCTGAAGAAACCTTCCAGGCAAGATGGGGCGGGAAAGAAGTATTCAAAGTCATGAAAAGCAAGGATCTACATCCAAGATTACTCTATCTAGCAAAGCCATCATTTAGAATGGGAGGACAGATAAAGTGCTTCCCAGATAAGGTCAAGTTAAAGGAGTTCATTGTCACCAAGCTGTTATTAAATGATATGTTGAAGGGACTTATCTAAGAAAAAGAAGGTGATCAAAAACATGAATAGTGAAATGACAACAAACTCAACTATCACCAACTGAACCTAAAAACAAAAAAACAGAAAGAAAAACAAACTAAGCAAACAAGTGAAACAGGAACAAAATCACAGAAATAGAGGTCACATGGAGGGTTATCAGAAGGGAGGGGTTGGGGGAGGATGAGGGGAATAGATACAGGGAATAAGAAGCATAAATGGTAGGTACAAAATAGACGGGGAGGTTAAAAATAGTATGCGAAATGTAGAAGCCAAAGAACTTATATGTATAACCCGTGGACATGAACTAAGAGTGGACATGGGGGGATGCTGATGGGAGGGTTGGTGCAAGGCAGAGGGGAATAAATGGGATAACTGTAATAGCATAATCAATAAAATATATTAAAATAATTAAAATAGTTCAGTGGACCAAAAACGACCCCAAGTAGACTCAGCAATCTTGACAAAGGACAAAGTAGGAAGGATCACAATACCTGATATTAAACTGTACTACAAGGCCACTGTAATCAAAATAGTCTGATATTGGCATAAGAACAGACACATAGATCAATGGAATAGAATAGAGAGCCCAGAAAAAAACCATGTCTCTATGGTCAATATTTGACAAAGGGGACAGAAGCATAAAATGGAGTAAAATTAGCCTCTTCAACAAATGGTGCTGGGAGATCTGGAATGGTACATGCAAAAAAAAGAAAAAAGAAACTAGACCACCAGCTTACACCGTACACCACAATAAACTCAAAATGGATAAAAGACTTGAACATAAGTCACAATACCATAAAAGTCTTACAGGAAAACATAGGCAGTAAAATTTCAGATATCCCACATGGCAGTATTTTTGCTGATACGTCCTTTAGGGCAAGGGAAATAAAGGAAAAAATAAACACATGAGACTACATCAAATTAAAAAGCTTCTGCATAGCCAAAGAAAAGCATCGAAATGAAAAGGAAACCAACCATATGGGGAAACATATTTGCCTACAGTAATACCTTGGGCAAGAGTTTGATCTCTAAAATATATAAAGAACTCATATTCAACACCAGGGGGACAAACAACCCAATTAAAAAGTGGGCAAAGGATCTAAACAGACATTTCTCTAAGGAAGACATGCAGAAGGCCCATAGCATATGAAAGGATGCAAATTAGCATATGAGAGAAGCAAATTAAAACCACAATGAGATACCCCCTCACACCTGTCAGAATGGCCATCATAACCAAATCAACAAACAACAAGTACTAGCAAGGATGAGGAGAAAAGGGAATTGTAGTGCACTGTTATTGGAAATGCAGACTGGTGCAGCCACTGTGGAAAACAGTATGGAATTTATTCAAAAACTAAAAATGGAGCTGCTTTTTGATCCAGCAATTCCACTGCTGGGATTATACCCTAAGAATCCTGAATCACCAATTCAAAAGAACTTGTGTACCCCAATGTTCATAGCATCATTATTTACAATAACCAAGTGCTGGAAACAGCCTAAATGCCCATAAGTAAGTGAGTGGATGAAAAAACTATGGTACATTTTCACTTTGGAATACCACCCAGCAGAAGGAAATAAGGAACCCGCTACCTTTCGGGACAGCATGGATGGAACTAGAGAGTATTATGCTAAATGAAATAAACCAGGTGGCAAAAGACAGCTACCATATGATCTTACTTATAGGTGGAACCTAATGAACAAAAGAAAAAAATGAGCAAAATAGAACTAGTGGCATGGAAACAAGCAACATATGAACAGTGACCAGAGGGGAGGAGTTGGGGGTGTGGGGAGAAGGGAGGAAAGAAGGGGAAGATCTAGTTGAACAAGTATAAATGACTCATGGACATGGACAATAGGGTGGGGATTGACTATGGAAGTCGGGGTGTGGGGTAGGGGAGAGCAACAGGGAAATATTGGGACAACTATAATAGACCAACAATAAAAACATTAAAAATAAATAAAAAATTAAAACCACCTTGTGCCCTGACTGGCGTGGCTCAGTGGGTTAGGCATCGTCCTATAAATCAAAGGATCAACCAGTTCAATTCCTGGTCAGGGTACATGACTTGGTTGCAGGCCAGGTTGCTAGTTGGGAGTGTGGGAGAGGCAACCAATTGATGTTTCTTTCACACAGAAATGTTTCTCCCTCCCTGCCCCTCTCTCTAAAAAATAAATAAATAAAATCTTTTTTAAAAAATGTACATCTTGTTATATCTAACTAGATGTTTTAAGGGTGTAAGGACTGTTAAATCATTACAAGGAACATGTGGAAAAATAGGGGCATGATGTCGGAAATCAAGTTTCAAAGAAGTAACATCATTGGATGATTTTTGTAATATTCAGTAAAAATGCTGTTTTTAACATAGTTGCTGTTTTGTTTTGAAATATTCATTTTTTGTCATCTGAGTTTTTAGATATGATTTTATTACATGATTATCAATATTATTTATCCGTTTGTAAATTACAAGGGGAATTTTAACAATAACATTTGCAGTTTAGTATACATTAATTTGAAGTGTAAATATATGTATTTTTTTCCACATATTATCCCAAGGCTGCAAGCTTGGAGTGGAAGAATAAAGAAAATCAAGATACTGGTTTTAAATTTCTTTTTACGTTGTTTCGAAAGTATTATCTTCCTCATTTATTCCCATCATTTACTAAGTTAACAAACATCTACAAACCTGTACTTGGTAAGTACTAATTGAGCCGTGTACAGAGGATTTCCATGGGGAAGCTGTACGGACTCTTTCAAAATGACCTTTGATTATTTTTAAGTAAAATAGTCGATTTATTCTTATACTTAATGCTAACTTTATTGTAAGATACTTAAAATTTCCTAATAAATGATTTTAAGTGTTTGTACAAACAGCAATAAAAGGGTACTGTAGCTCCTGTGTTCAGAAATAATTTGAAGTGAATTGTGATTATTTTAATGCAATTACAATGAAAATCTTTTAATGTGGAAAAAACAAACAAACTTGCATTTCCTTAAGTGTTCTCTTACTGGTGGTGGCATATGGTGATCCCAGACCTTAGTCAGTGGTCATAGGCAGTCCACCCCAGACCACACAACTCCCCATAGTATGCTATTTCTTTTTTACTGGATCTTTCATCTAGGAGCCGCTGTCCCTTATGGAGGGACAGACATTTAGACAATTGGGCATCCTGGGGACAGTAAGCCCAGAGGGGAAGAAAACATAAGGGAATTTATCATTTAGCTTCTAAAGTTTTTCTTTAAAAAATGAGAATTCATAGGCCAGAAGCATCCCTTACTGTGATGGAGGTAAGGCAAATCTTCCTTTGCCTCTTATTTTAAAGCAGGTGAAATTAGTTAAAATGGATAATTAAGAACACTTTTAGAGGGAAAAAGTTACCACAGACATTAATCCATCTAAGGAATGTAGACAACTAATTCAGTTGTCTGTGGATGTTTATTTGTACAACAAACATACACTTGAGCAAGGGGAAAACTGATGAAACTTGGTGCATTTTGAAAGCTATACTGACTTTAAGGGTACTGTGATGTTATGTATTTTGTTAGCAATGTAAATGCATGTTTTTTTCAAATTTTGTTTCTGATTTTATTAGTAGTCTATATCCATTTTAGGAAACATAGTATATTGTTAACATTCTGAGATTAAAAGTTTTTTGCATTTAATGCCTCATGCAGTTCCCTCAGCATTTACAAAAATTAGTAGGAGATGGACCACAGCATGTAGTTATCTCAAATCCAGTGTCACATAATTTTCGTCTTGATAATGGAATTTAAAGACCTCTTATTAATACTTTGGAGATGGTGGTGTCTGATGCCTCAAAAATGAAACATGACTTTCGGAATTCTTTCAGCTATAAAGTATATTATACTGATTCTATTTCCTTGGATTCATCTAAAGAGAAAAGGATATAAAACTAAAGTTCAATTGCTTTTATTATTGTAGTGTTGGATAGTAAAATAAAATGATGAAGAAATGTCTGTATATTTCTGGTTTTACATTTGTTCTTATCATAAAATGATATTTAATTGGCTATAATGTGTGTGAAAAGATTTTCACTATTATAATCTCATGTCATTTCTCAAATTTATGAAGAAGAGTTACTAGATTACTTTCTCCGTAGTTGTATACCACAGCTGTAAGGAATAATAGTCACCATCACTCTATCTTGGTCAGATTATGAGGCAGAATTAGAAACAAACCTTCCAAAAGTTGACATTTTTAATCATTTCGGGTTCTTTAATCTTATTGCTATTCATACAACCAAATATATGTCTATTTACTTGGAAACTGAAACATTTGTAGGGGTTACATAATGTCAAGATTCATCAAGTAATGATGTGTTCTTTTTTCTTCCAGATATTCCCCATTTAAGACCAAAGCCAGTGTATATTACTATAGCTCAAGACAATGAAAACATTTACAGTACAAAAATTCCATACATGGCAGCACGTGTTGTTTTTATTAAGTGGATTGTAACTTTCTTTTTGGAAAAAAAGTATCTAAGTACAGCACAAAACACTAAAAATGGAGGCGATGTATTGCCTAAAATTATGCAGGTATGTCATTCATCATCTTTTTGTATCTTCTTATGTATGTAATATCACACACTGACACATACAAATTATTTGATTATTAGAGTTATTGGTTCTTACAGGTTGTTGTAAGTTTCTTAGAGGTTCTTCTCAGTTTCTTTGTGTATTCTATGTCTAAAATGCCAAGGTTTCATAAGAAGCTTGAGTTAGAAGCACTTGTATTCTATTGGCCTTGCCATGATGAGGCAATCTTGAGGGTGAGAGGAGGCATTCTGAAAAGATGGTTGTTTGTACACTCCTGGCTCCATCTCATTTTTCCCTCTGCACTTTGGTCCAGTGACTTCTGAGCATTAGACCAGGGCCCGTCTTGTTTTTTTTTTCCCAATCCCCAGTATCTGGAAGTCCCTTAGGAATTGTGCAGATAGGCTATGGAGAAGATCTGTGAGACTGCCAAGTGCTCTCTGGAACTCACAATATCAGTACAAACAACAGAAGACTTGATGAATGTTTTAAAAAACCTTAAATTTTTAATACAAAACCTTAGTAGGTACAATCAAAGATGGTAGTGATTACTGCTGAGAACAGAATTAGTTTTCTGAAGAAATATCCTACAACACTGAGCAAAATATTCAAAAACTTGGAAATTAGAAATAAATAAGAGTTACAGACAGATTCATACATAACATGCAAATATTGCAAGGGCAGAAGAGAAAAGAATGAGAAGTAATAATTGAACTAGTAGTATAAAGAAAAGTTTACCTGAGCCAAAAAGAAGTGTTTTAGACTAAGAGGCCTTTGAGTCCCAGGAAGAATTAGCTAAACAGACACAAATCTAGGCTTTTGAATTTCAGGAATTAAGAAAAAAACTATACAGCTTCCAGACAGAAACTAGAGGTTTCTTCAAAGGAATGAGACCTACATTAGCGTTGAATAGGCAATGTAACCTGTAGCTCTGAAGCTGAAAGAACCTGGCTATCTGTCTCTCTCAGAACTTCCTTGCTTCACATCACATACATAAGCAAATGTCAGATTGATTTATAAAAACAAAATGGTAAAGAACTTGGGAAAAAATCTAGGGGAATGTATAAATTTGTCAAATAATAGACTATCTTAAGTAGAGATAAGGCTCACAAGCCATGGAGGAAATTAGATTTGACTTTATTTGAAAAAATAGAAAAAGATTTATGTGTCAAAAAGATAGCATAAGGCCACGCCCAAGCAGTCGACTGTGAAAAGCATTTTCAACATCACGGCTATTAACAGAGCTCATATCTCTAACTATATAAGGAGTGCCTACAAATTGATAAGAAGACAAACGGCCCAACTGAAAAATGGATAAAGGAGGTAAAGGAAAGTTCACAGAAGAGAAAATAAAAATGGGCTTGGATTTCACCAGCAGTCAGGGAAACGTAGTTTGTTCTGAGCCACGATGAGAGACTTATTCACCAGTCAGCTAGACAAAAATATGTGTGAAATTACATAGAAGAAACTCAATCACATTGATAAATTTTACATCGCATCTGTGTGGTTTTTCAGTCAATTCAAAACAGTCCACCTAAAGGATGTAACTTTCCTACCTAGTTTCTAACTTTTGAAAAACCATCACCTTTATTTATTGAAAATAAGTTTCTCACTTGGATGATGAGAAGTAGCAAGAATAGCAAATTAACCACTGCTTCAAGGTTATAACTTTTTTCCTTAGTTGACTCTTCACACTTGTGAGTCATCTACTTCTTTCTTTTTTAGTGTCATAAAGGTCTGAGCTCCCCAATAAATTAGGGTGATTTTATCACTCTAACAGAAAAAGGATACCAGAACCAAAACTGAACTAAAACCTAAAAAGAAATGTTTTAATCCCATGAAAAAGAAGTGAATAATGTGGCTGACAATAAGGTTCACTCATGCTGTCTGTGGTTTTCTCTTTTCTACTCAACCCTTTTTCCCTCTGGCAAATGTGTCTTCAGCTTTCCCAATAATTCCAAGATGGTGCATTATGCTCATTGTTCATGCTTAGAGACAACTGAAAATACAAAGCCATTCCTTTTGTCTGAGTGATACAACTTAGGTTACCTGCCTACTTCTAGAACCATAACAAGGCACTGATTAGCTTAAAACTGGGTGTGAGAATGTTGCAGGAGGGAGGCACAATTGCTTCCATGATGAAACAGAACACTCCCTTGGTACTGTGGATGGGTCAGCCTCTTGTGAGTCAACGTGGGCTTCATGAGAAGAGGCACACCAAGCACTGGGGTTGTCAGGGAGCAGGAATGGATGCTGGGCAGACAACCATTGTGCTCAGTGCTACCACACCCTGCAGATGGCTATGCATAGAAATGCCACTGTCGCTGTAGAGACTATTAAAACACCTCATAGTCAGCTGTTATATTAGTTGCTTATTGCCTCTGTAGCAAATTACCACAAACTTAGTGTCTTGAAACAGCACGAATATATTGTCTTGCTGTTTTGGAAGTCAGAAGTCCAAAGTCAGTCTTAGTGAAATAAAACCAAGGTGTTGGCTGGTCTGTGTTCCTTCTGGAGGCTCTAGAGCAGAATCAGTCTTCTTACCTTATACAGCTTATAGAGGCTACCTGCATTTTTGGGCTCATGATCTCTCCTCACATCATCTTTTCTCCCTCTGTTTGCATCTTCATATCACTTTTTCTGTGCCTCATTTTCCTTACCCCTTATGATCCTTATGACTACACCAGGACCACACAGATAACCCAGGATAATCTCGCCGTCTCAATGTCCTTAATTTAATCATATCTGCTAAGTCCTTTTTGCCACATGAGTTAGCATTCAAAGGTCCTAGGGGTTAAGGTAGGGACATCTTTTGGGGGTCATTATTCTGCTGACCAGTTATCTGCTATTTTACATTCTCTGCCTTACAGCTGTGGTTCCCACCTCATCTCACATGCGTCTCCTGTGTTCTGCAGTTCATTTACATTATACATGAGAAAAAGAAGCAGTTTAAAAAACTGAATGTTAACCTTTGGAAAGGAAGTTGCAGGAATAAAAGCACATGCAATTGCATTTTGTCTCCTGAATATTTTTGTTCAGAATTTCAAATTTAATATAATTTTACTCATGTAAAGTGAACATCACTGTCTAAGTCAGGTGGTCCAAAATTTCTTTTCAAAGAATACACTGTTTTTGTGAAAGCCCTTTAAAACTTTATTTTAAGTGCTGCTTCTAAATAGAATTCACCCTTTGGCCACTATTGCTATGTTAACGGTCATGCATAAGGAGGGTTTTGTGTGTATTTTTTTTCCAAAGAGAATTTGCTTCCTTTTGATTAAAAGTAATACATTCGACAGTATTTTTCACCAACGAAGAAAGGAATTAGTGCATCTTCTAGACTTAGCTTATTTTCCACTCAGAGAATCTGGTGTCTTTCATGGAAGAACAAAAGTACATCCCATACATCTGTAATATGTTGGCAATAACAGTAACACCTCCTTTTATATCTGAACAATCTTTGTTCATCATTTTAGTTGAAAATGTTTTCAGTGAAGAATTACTTCTTAATGATTCATTTTTTATAAGACAGTAGTATTTCAATGTGTAATAGAAAAAGCAGAATGGTGATTTTAATTGTGGCAGCCACTGTTGTTTTACTAGTTCTATATGTACATTAATTAAACACTAAAACCCAGAGAAGTCCATTAGTGAATGAAAAAGAAAGTTTGAGATGGTAAGACACTTGATCACATTTATTTGTATGATAACTCTTTTAGTTACATTACTGAAGTATCACTTTTACTCTTTTAGTTACATTACTGAAGTATCACTTTTACTGAACTAGCCCTGTAATAATGATTTGTGGGGCTATGGATTTCCTGAAATTGTTCTATTTCATGAGATGAACAGTTAGAGAAAGTGAATGGCATAAATTGTCAGCCCTATAGGGGTTAATATATTGTACAAATGCATTTGTTGACTACCACTTTAATACTTTCTATGTTCTTAAGCTCTCCAGGGCAAATGTAGGCTGCCCCCAACCATGCATGCACATCATGATGGGAATTGAGTGGCACCAGGCATCACCAATAGAATGGCAGTTGCATTCTGTTTCACACCTACTTTGTAGGTGTCCTCACTGAGGCTTACCTTGAGTGTGAACAACTAACTCTTCCTTTGAGGTGTGGGTTAAGAAGAAACCAGAGTAGTAGGGAGGGTTGAGGGGAAGGATTAAAAGGTAGTCTGTATCAAGCAATTCCCTGAGCCCTGGCAGTGCAGGCATGGTCTGAGCAGATATGTCTTTCCATAAGGCTTCATCATATGCCAAAGAGTAAGAATCATTCTTGCATTTACCACCAAGTTAGCTAATACTGAATAGTAATGGGGATTCCAGCCTGATTGTAGTGGGTGGAAAATGGACCTCTCTCTGCTGTGGTTAATTCTTATTCATGCTCTTATGGTTAATCTTCCTAAAAGAGACCAGAAATGAATAGACTTAGATTATCAGTTTGTTTTCACTCTCTACTTACTGTAATTACTGTTGATACTTTGGGAAAGCAGCCTTTTGTGGAAGGAGTGTGGTCTAGAGGAGGCTAAGAAAAGCATTGTTTTATCAGGAGTACATTATTTTTCATTTGTTGGGAATCTGCACATGCAGCAGGGGTTAGTGGGGGAGCATCCTAGGCTAAATGCAGGCTTTTGACTCTGGCAGGTGGGTGTCCCTAACTCCCACGTTGTTGAAGGGTCAACTAATTTTAATTAAGGCATAATAAGAAATCCACTGTGCTACCATTGTGTTCTATTTGGATAACAGAACTTATTTTTTTGAATGACTGGGTACTTTAAACATAGTTCTTTATCTACATTATTTTAGTTATCTAATTGTTATTTTTTAAATTAGTTATCTGATGAGCTCAAAACTTAGTGGCTTAAATAAATAAACTCTTATCATTCTACATATTGCACTTACTGGTTCAGGAATTTGGGCGGGATTTGGTTGGGCAATTCTTATGTGTCATGTGGCATTAACTGAGGTCATTGGGTAGTAAGATCTTCAGCTGCCAGCTGGCTAGTCTGGAAGGTCCAAAATGACTTCACTCACATGTTTTACTTTGGTGGGTACATTTGGAAGGCTGGGCTTAGCTGGGCCTGTCTTTCCATGTACTATTTGTCAGAGTAGTTGGACTTCTTTCCTGTGTGCTCAGGGCATCAAGAACAAATGTTTGAAGAGATGGGGAAGGGTGACAGTCAACCTTTGTGGCCTGGGCCTGATACTGGCACAGGTCACTTCTACTCCATTCTGCTGGTTAACACAGTCACACAGTTCATGTGGATCTGGAGGCGACATAGACTTCATCTCTCTATACAAAGAATGTCAAAGAATTTGTGGCCATTTTTAATTTGCTACATATTTATTGTATGTATGTTTTTTCTTTCCTTTTTTGGCCTGTGGGGAAATGGGAGTTGTTGATCAAAAAGTCACAGGTTATAAGCCTCAGGAGACATTAAACTTAATCCAGCCTCTATGCTTTACCAATTAAAATAAAACATATATTAGTAAAAATGAGTAAAATTTAAATTTGTTGTGGAATATAGTTAATCCATCAAAAAGATGAAATAATTTCTATAGGTACCTCATCTCAACGTGTGACAGTGCCTTTGATAAGCCATATAGGTTTAATAGTTAAGGCATGAAGAGAAAAATTATAACTATAATATTCCATTAATTTTCCCTAGAGATTACTGTTTCGATATCTGCTTTACTTTCAAACTGTCCAAGGTAGTTACTGAAATGACTATTTTGTACTACTCATATCTTACCACTTCTTATAAAAATATTTACAGTGGGTAGAGTTTTATTGGTATTTAGGTTAGTTACTTTGGCACTTAAAAGAGCAGTAGTGGAATTTACAAAAATGTAGTGAAAGTATACATGTTTGGAGGAAGCATTTAATTCTCTGGGAAAATGAGAGCAGAAACCATTGTTAAACTTTGTGACCCACTGCATGAATTATTTTATTTCTTTCTGTTCTTATAGTCTCCTAGATATTTAAAGTTTTATAAATATTTCAGTTAAGTTTGATCTAGATATAAAACTCAGATCAAGGTCCTTATACCCTTTAAAGATCTGTGCACTCCCCATCAAGTTGTCACTTAGTCTTGTGAGTCAAATGATGCATGCAACATTGTGGCTTCAAATTATTTGCTGAATTATCAAGTCTCTGCAACTGTAGAATAAATGCCTAAGTGTAGATACCAAAGATGATGATAATATCAATTCATTCACATGTTAATTCTGTGATTTTACAAACATAAATAAAATGTTTTATGTTGGTAAAATTTCACAACCTTCCTTCCTATAATAATTTAGTAGTTTTCCTATTAAAATAACTGAGTTGGGGAGGGGTCAGCTGGTAAATTGGAAAGTTGGTAAGTTTAGGTCCTGGAGTTCCTTGTGCTTCTTGCAGTGCTGGTTTTCAGCTTGTTGTCAAGTTGATTGTAACCAGAGTTCTTTAAAATAAAGCAAGTCTTCAGTTTTCATAGGTGTTCTTGAGTGCCAAAGAGGGTGATTCAGAAGTGGTAATAACTTTCTTCCAGACTGTTGGTGGTGGTGTAGTGCAAGAGAGGGCGCCAGAGCTGGAGAGTGGTGGACCTGCCGAGTCAGACAAAAACCATTCTAACAGCAGCACCTTGTCAGACCGGAGACTCAGCAACTCTAGCCTTTGTAGCATTGAAGAAGAGCACCGAACCGTGTATGAAATGGTGCAGCGGATTCTCTTGTCAACACGAGGTTATATCAATTTTGTGAATGAAGTATTTCGCCAGGTTAGTGTGTGCATTCATGACATTGAAGAGATTTTTGTTCTTCTTTTACTCATAATACTCCAAGAAATAGTGTTGATGAGTTGGGTCAAATTATATGATTGAATAATCCTTCTTACCTGCTTTTAATTTGTCATCTGGAGTATTGTAACTTTGTTTCATTTGTGAATTTTTTTAATCGTATCTTTGTAGAATTACTACATGTGGAGGGAAAATTTTATATTTAAGCAAAATCATTCCAAAATACCTCATGTTTCCATAACAAACTTCAAAACCAGAGGTGGGAGGAAAGCATTCCTGAATATGCTTGAACAAATGAACAAGGAAAGAAGAACCCAGATCTGGTATTGTTCCAAGGGCCTAAAAAGCTCTCTGAGGAGCTCAAGATTTCTGCAGACAGTTGTACTTACCCTGCAAAAGCCTATGACATGCACATATAATACAAGTATCTCTGGCATAAGTGAAAAAAGGTGGGTGAGGAGGGCAACAGGGTGCAAGCAAGTAAGAGGACAAAAGTGATCAGAGGTCGGGGGAAGGATTACCAACCATGAGCAACAACCAAGGCTGATTCTGCTCCTGAGGGGATGTTTGGCAGTGTCTGGAGACACTTGGTTGTCACAACGGGGGAGAGGACAGTGCTACTGCCAGCTAGTGGGTAACCACTGGGAATGTTGTTAAATATTCTACAAACACAGGACAGCTACCCGCACCCTCACCCCCCAAAGAATAGTCTGCCTCAAAATGTCATCAGTGCTGTTGTGGCGAAACTGAGCTATAGCAATCTGACAGAGCAAGGAAACCTTCAATGTAGTTAGGAAGACAGCAGCTCTGTAGTATGCAGTGGAGCCACTGGCCACCTATGTCTTGGTACTGGTGCCTTGGAAACAGAGAGCATGGCTCTTCTGTGCACATGTGTATATAATGGGGGAATAGTTGTTTCATCCATGTACCAGAGCAGAGGTTTAGGCCCTTGAATGTTAAAAAGAAGCAAATTCTGTACACACGAGTGATGCATATACGCCATGAAAAGAAAAGATTTCCCCATAGTAAATGATCAACTCTTTTATTTCTGAGACTTCATTAAAGAAAAATCAACCAAAAATAAAAGTTGCAGCATAATCCACAACAATCTAGAGGTTTATTGTATTTTGTATTTTAATGAAAGTAAAATTTTGCTTAAGAAAATGTTTGTTTAATCTGTAATTAAAATTCCCCTTATAATATATTTTTTCTGATTCTGTGACCCAGCACTGCCTTGGTTTTTGTCGCTTCCTGACTGTCTTCTCTGTCTCATTTTTTTTCCTTCTTTTTGTTTCACCCCAAATTATAAGAGTTGACTAAAATTCTGGGCTTGAGCCCTTTCTCTTATAACTCCACTCTTGCCTCTTCGGGGTCTTCAACTGCTGGTCTAGTGCCAGCACTACTGTTGCATATGACTCTCAGGCAAGCCTTTTTTTGTGGTTAGACCTTGCTTTTTAATTCCACATTTCTCTTTAAAATGCCCACTTGTGATCTCATCTGACATTCCTGTGCTATCTTCACGAATACAAGGCCAAAATTTATCTCGTTTCTTCCCTAACATCAACTCTTCCTGACTAGACTGCTACTTTAAAGGGACCTTCATTCTTGGTTGCATATTAATTTTAGCCCTCCTAGGCTCCTTATCCTCTCCTCCTATGAGCCATCACTGACTGGCCAACTTATGCAAGAAGCTTTTCACTCCTTTTCTTTTGACCATGGTTAGCAGCATGCTTCTTGGAGTCCTGCACCTTCTGTGTCATCTTTTTCTAGTCTATACTGTATACATCGGGCTGCCAAAACATTCTTTCATCATAATAGTTCATTATTTAAAAATCTACCATATTCCTCCCATTAATGTTGCCATAGCAATGCATCTGTTATACACATACATGGACAGTAGTGATTTAATTTGAATTGAATAGTCAAGATCTAGAGGGAAGATGATTGACCTATGAAAATACTAAACAAATTTTTTAAAATATATTTTATTGATTATGCTATTACAGTTGTCCCATTACCCCCCCTTCTTTCCCCTCCACCCTGCACGCCCTTTCCCACCCACATTCCCCCCCTTTAGTTCCTGTCCATGTGTCATAAGTTCTTTAGCTTCTACATTTCCCATACTATTCTTGCCCTCCCCCGTCTATTTTCTACCTACCATCTATGCTACTTATTCTCTGTACCTTTTCCCCCTCTCTCCTCCTCCCACTCTTCTCTTGCTAACCCTCCATGTGATCTCAATTTTTGTGGTTCTGTTCCTGATCTAGTTGTTTGCTTAGTTTGTTTTTGTTTTAGGTGTGGTTGTTAATAATTGTGAATTTGCTATCATTTTACTATACATGTTTTTTATCTTCTTTTTCGTAGATAAGCCCCTTTAACATTTCATAAAATAAGGGCTTGGTGATGATGAACTCTGTTAACTTGATCTTATTATTTGAGAAGCACTTTATCTGCCCTTCCATTCTAAATGAAAGCTTTGCTGGATAGAGCAATCTTGGATGTAGGTCCTTGCCTTTCATGGCTTGGAATACTTCTTTCCAGCTCCTTCTTGCCTGTAAGGTCTCTTTTGAGAAATCAGCTGACATTCTGATGGGAACTCCTTTGTAGGTGACTATCCCCTTATCTCTTGTTGCTTCTAGGATTCTCTCCTTCATTTTTACCTTGGCTAATGTAACTATGGTGTGCTTTGGTGTGTTCCTCCTTGGGTACAACTTCTTTGGGACTCTCTGGGCTTCCTGGACTTCTTGGAAGTCTATTTCCTTTGCCAGAATGGGGAAGTTCTCCTTTATTATTTATTCAAATAACTTTTCCATTTCTTGTTCTTCCTCTTCTCCTCTGGTACACCTATAATTTGGATGTTGGAATGTTTCAAGATGTCCTGGAGTTTCCTAAGCCTCTACTCATTTTTTTGAATTCTTATTTCTTCATTCTTTTCTGATTGTATGTTTTTTTCTTCCTTCTGGTCCGCTCTATTGATGTGAGACCCCACTTTCTTTCCATCACTATTGGTTCCCTGTGCATTTTTCTTCATTTCACTATTTGTAGCCTTCATTTTTTCATCTAATTTGTGACCAAAGTCAACCAATTCTGTGAGCATCCTGATCACCAGTGCTTTGAACTGTGTATCTGATAGGTTGGCTATCTCTCGGTCGCTTAAAAGTACTGGTTCTGGGGCTTTGATTTGTTCTTCTGTTTGAGCCATCTTTTTTTTTTTCTTTCTTTGGTCTGGTCGTGCCTGTTACGTATGAGGGGCGGAGCCTTAGGTATTCGCCAGGGTGGGGTACCCCAGTTGCTAGGTTGTGACGCTATATGTGGGGGTGGGGTCCAAGAGAGAACAATGACGCTTGCTCCTCTCTCCCTCGGACCTCAGTCCCTTGTGCCGTTTCCCCCAAGCGAAGTGGGCCCCTCTGGTGCCAATTCCCATGTGGTGGGCTTGTGCACCTCGTGGAACTTTCCAGTGACCTCTCCTGTGAGTCTGGGAGTTTCTCCCTGCACCTCAACCCCCACAGGTGTTTTCAATCAGTGTCCCAAGGCTCTATATCCCAGTGCTGGGATCCTGGGTTGTGCACAGTGCCTTGCTTCACAATCGCGGCCTCCCTGGGTCTGCCTGTTGCCACCCCTCAGCCGGGGTCTGCTAGCTGCCTCTTGCACACCCCGCATGCCTTATGCACCGGGTCCCAATGCTCTCTGCCTCCTGCCCCTCGACCCGCACCAGCTGCCCGGGTCTGTCCCTCCTACGGGTCTGAATGAACGTGTCTATTTTAACTCCTTGGTTGTCTGACTTCCATATAGTTCAATTTTCTGTCATTTCTGGTTGTTATTCTGTTTCTAAATTGTTGTCCCTATCTTGGTTGTGTGAGGAGGCACAGTGTATCTACCTATACCTCCATCTTGGCCAGAAGTAAACAAATTTGAATAGTAAGAAAATGGAACTTTTTGACATTAAAAATTATAACAATTGAAATATTAAAGGAAAAACTCAGTAATAATTTTAATAGATTAGATACAGCTGAATAGAGAATAAACTGGATGATATAGCTGAAGAAATTATTATCCTGAGTGTACCTCAGAGAGGAAAAGTATGAGAGGTTGAGATGTGGAGGATGTAGTGAGAAGGCAAGAAGTATATGTTCAGCTCTCCTCTTCCTTATTATTTCTTGTCTGCTGTTTTACCAGTTACTGAGAAGATCCTAGTTGGACTGGATTTGACTATTTTTTTCTCAGTCAGTATTTGCTGTATATATTTGAGGTATAATTATTAGTTGCGGTACAGATTTAGAAATATTATTAGCTTGAATTGAATCTTTTATCATTAAGAAATTTCTCTTTTCCTCTAATAATGGTTTGTTTTCCTTCTTCATAGTTGATCTTGCCTGTTCTTAATATAACTCTACTGGTTTTCTTTCAGTTAATGTTTGCATCGCATAGCCTTTTGCATAGCTTTTCCTAACTTTTTATTTTCAACCTACACATATCAGTGTATTTTGGTGTCCTCTTATAAATGGCGTATAGTATTTTTAAAGTTCAATCTTATAATTTCTTTCGTTTTGAGAGTTATTCCACTTGCATTTGGGACATTATTCAATCAGCTCCATTTAATGTAACAACTGATATAATTATGTTTAAGTTTGTGGTCTTTCTACTTTTTAGTTGTCTTGAATTCTTTCAGGGTGTTGTTTTTAGCATCCCATTTTTCTCCTTCAGATTAGTATTTTTGCACCCATTTGTTATATTTTAGTGGTTGACAGCCCACATCTATAACTTAAAAATCTAGCATTAATTTCAACTTTCACCCTTTTATATGCACTTTTATTTACTCCTCAGTTTGTGCTGTTGTTATGCACTTGAATTCCATGTTATGAATAGATAGCGTAATATGTTTTATATACCTATAAGTACATATATAATCTCTTTCAGAAGTACTATAATTAAACAATTTTATTTATTTTATTCATATATATGTATTATTTACTTAGATTTATCTAAATAATTACTCTTTTATTACATTCTGTTACTTTCCAAATCTGTGACCCAGGATTATTTTCCTTCTGCGTAAAGATAAAATAACTTTTAATATTTCCCTTAGGTCAGATCTCCTGGTAAAATTTTTATTTTCTTATGTGAAAACGTCTCTATTCTGCTTTCATTTTAGAAATATATTGTTTTAGGATGTCAAATGCTACATCAGCCACTGTCTTCTTTCTGCACATTGACTATTTTGTTTCATGCTTCTGGCTTGCTTTATTTCTTTGAGAAGTCATGCTAAGTCATTTGGTTGCTTGTTTAGAATAAATGTGTCCTTTTCTCTCTGGATGCTTTTAAGATTTTCTGATTTTCTTTGGTTCTCAGCAGTTTTACTGTAGTGTACTTTGTATTTATCCTGCATGTATTATTTTGTGATTCTTGAATCTATGGATTGATATCTCCTAAGAATTTTGGCAAAATTCTCAGACATTCTTTCTTTAAACATTTCTGCTCCTTTTACTAATCTTTCCTCTGTATCTCCAGCCATGTATAGGGTAACCTTTTCATTAGCCATCCTTTTGTCTCTCAAGCTTCACTCTAGATGTTTTCTTCTGATATATTTTGTCTTGTTTTCTCTTCAGCTGTGTTCATTCTGAGTTTTTCATTTCAGTTATTTTTTCAAGTTCTTTTACATCTTTTTCTGATACTTTAGATATATATATTTTTAAATTGTCTATTGTTTATTATTGTTTTATTAATATTGACTTCTTTTCTAATATTTCTGACTTTTTATCAATATGCTACATACCATACAAGCTAGACTGTTCATACAAATAATTTTGGTTTCATTATTATTTTATTTTTATCCAGAGAGAATTTATATTTGTTTTCAGGAAGGAGGATAACATGATATACCTTGCTGTTGGATTTGAGTTACATCGTTGTCTGCACTTGTCAAAACTCATCAAATGCTCCACTTAACATTTGTGCATTTTATTGTTTATAAATTTTACCTAAGTATGATAATTTTGAACTGTCAGTGATATGCATGCTGAAATGTTTAAGGGTGCTGATTTCTGCAGCTTTCTTTGAAATGCATCAAAAATAAAATGAATTAAAAGAAGGATAGATACAAGGATGTGTTGACAGATGTGTGTAAAGCAAATATAGCACAAATGCTAATGGTGGAGTCTAGGAGATGGGTATATGGGTAATCATAGTAAAAGTCTTAGAAATTTTTGTATGTGTGAAAATATTTGTATTAAAATTTTGCAGCAAAATTAGAATGGGACACCAGTATACTTTTTTCACACTCTGCTTTTGTTCATCTTTCTTGCAGCACACATCAGAATATTCGATACATTGATATATTGCAATCTTGTTATAACAGAAACTTCTCTATTCTGGAATTTCTTGAGATATGACCAATGCCTGTAGATATTTATATGTTATTACATAAACCATTGTTGCATTGAACTCTGCCTCTAACTGGATCCTGAACCATGAAGCTTTAGGATGGTATTAAAACAATCTCAGAAACTTGAGATCAAGATGTGGATTCATTGCTTATTAACTTTATAACCTTGGAAAAATATCTCAGTTGTTTTGAGTATCGTCCTAATTTCTCATCTATGGAAGTAAAGCATTCATTGGCATGTTGAGTACTTCTTTGTGTTCAGCCCTTATACAGAAGTATTTCTTAAAGCTTATACTAAAAAGGCAGATGCATTTTCCCTTTACAGTTTTGAAATTTATTACATTAAATCAAAATCTTATGTAGATATATAAGAGGATTCCTTAATGTCAAGTGTACTAAATATGCATAATGCTACAATTGGCCAGTGCTGTCATTGCCATTAGTATCTCTACATAGTGTTGTGCTGGTAAATATTGAACAACTGGCTCTCAAAAAAGTGAGGGAGGGAGGAAGGGAGGAAAGGAGGAAGGAAGGAAAGAAAGAAGGAAAAGAAAGACAAAGAGAAAGGCAAAGCCAAAAAAATAAAAGCAAAAGCAAATGGTATCTTTGGCAGACTTCTGGGGTATAAATACTTGCACTTTGGCTAATTCAGGCTACGAACAGGGACGTCACTGAATATGGAGTTGGGAAGAGATGTGACAGTGGCTGCAACCGGCTGTGCTAGTTTGTTATCTTAAATCTATATCTGAGTCATTGGGGAAAGTTTCCCGTTGTACAGTTACTATTGTTTATATTGCTAATTGGACTATCTGTATAGGTTTTCATTTTGATAATTTTTGTGGAAAAATTGTTCAGAATATAGATATTATTTTTTAATTTCATTATATTTTCTGGCCCAATTATGAATGCTTTTTTCTTTAGATAAGTTTGGTATCCACAAAAATATGTAGCCTGTGTAGTGTATTACTTGCTATATGTTTTAAAGGAAAGTCTGAAATTGGTGATGGTGATTAGAAATGTCTGTCATGTGTCTTTGTGTGATCTTAGCTTATGTAGAGTTAAAGGCAATTTTCTCTTTTCATTTTAGGCATTTTTGTTGCCTTCCTGTGACATAGCTGTAACAAGGAAAGTAGTTCAAGTGTACAGAAAGTGGATCCTCCAGGACAAACCTGTGTTCATGGAGGAACCAGACAAAAAGGAAGTTGCCCAAGCAGATGCTGAAAAATTAGGATTTTCTGAGACTGACAGCAAGGAGGTAATATTTTATCATTTGTTTCAGTTGGGAATATATACACATATGTACACACACACACAAATATAAAATGTATAAAATTTTTTAGCAAAGTATACCTACTAAGTCATAGATCCCAGGCAGGTTGATCTCTTCTATCGTCTCCTATACTCTCAAGTTGCTGAGACAGTCCTGGGGACCTGGGGTCCTGGGGACCTGTCTCAGTGAGACGGTGTCTGTGCTGTATTCAAGATCAGTGGTTATCTGACTCTCAGGCTAGGTCCGCAAGTGCATTGCAGCTTCATTATTCACCATTGCACAAGAGTTACTAAATAAACCATCATATTTTACACGTCTCCATAGGAGCCTAAAAATGTCACTGCCTTATCATTGACATGTTTAAATAAATAACACTTGAGAAACTAAATTTACAATGTTTGGCAGCCTTTTCTTATGTAGTGGCCTGTTCCAGAAGCAGTCAGGATGTTACACACTTGAAAAGACTAGCCCAATAATGAGTGCTTTCTCTACCATAAGTAAGCCTCACTGTGAGCTGGGTGCTGTTCTTAGAGAGTGGGTGCTCTCAGAATGGACTGCTTAGTCTGTGTTTGATAAAGCTACAGGCTGGATTAATATAAAACAACAGAGTGGGACCTGTTTCTGAAATACAAAGGAAACTTCAGTCAAATCTATATTTATGGAGTGCTATTTTGAAAGTTAGCCTGAGAAATATTATTTCTAAAAATAGGTGTTTGTCATAGCAATTAACAACAAACATTTAAAAATATTTATAACCAAAGGCCTATCTCTTTTAAATATCTGTATTAATAATTACATAATTTTGATTTTTCAATATTGGTGAAATCATTTTAGTAACTAGCCAAGAGGTCAAAATCAATAGATAAGCAAATGGAATTAATCATACATTTTAAAGGTTTATATATTACATGCTCATTCAGTCATTGTATGTTTGTTTATTCAACACATAGCTGACAGGCTATATAATTTAGGTGCTGGAAGTAAAGTGGTGGGCAAAATGGGGAAAAAAACTTGCCCTTCTAGAACCTATGCTTATGAATTCTGGTTAATGTAAGGAATTAAATATTTGAGTACGTGCTTTTTTCCTTTCTGTTAACTGATTGTTATTTTCTAAAGACTGCATCTGAAAGCTCCGGTCATAAGCGATCTTCCAGTTGGGGACGAACATACTCCTTCACGAGTGCTGTGAGCAGAGGGTGTGTGACAGAAGAGGAAAATAAGAACGTGAAAGCTGGGGCCCAGTCTACGCTGCAGGTATGCCGCTGGTCAGCCAGAGACATAAAGGCACCCAATTGGAGTCAGTTTGAACATTTGTATATTAAGATATGGTCCTATAAGTGTGGTAATATTTTTAGCCATTTGTCAGTAAATGGCTCTTAAACTCTCATTTTAAGTTTTCTTTCATACTTCTTTCAATTTGTAAAGATATTTTTTTCTAGTCAAAGGAGACATATGAAGTGGTTGCACATTTTTAAGAATGATTATTATATAGTAAATGTGAAATGACTGAGATTTAAATCTTAAAAGTGTCTTCATTACACATATGGGTAATTAGTTACCTGGACTCTAATTTGCAAGATAAGTGTGGTTGATTATATAATCTTATAAGTAATATTCCTCTTTAAAATTGCCTGTATTTATGAAGAGTGATGATTAGTGCAATAATTTTTATATAGTTACCTGAATGAATTCATAAAATAGAAATGATACCATTTGGGAAGATTGGAAAGAACAACCTTGGCTCATCACTTAATTTTCCCCATCCTCAGGATTTTATCTCAAAAATAGGGATTGGGAAATTACCTCTTGGTCCCATCCAACTTACAACTATAAGTGAAGACCCCTTCCCCTGCTTTCTGGCACTCCATCCTCCATCCCATATGCACATTTATGGCTAAGTCCAGTTAGGCTTCCCACACAGCACAGGTGTGGACCAGACCCCATGCCTGGGCATGGATGGCATCCATGTTACTCAGTTTTGCATTTTTATCATCTGTCTCTCGGTAGGATTTTTATCATGGAATTCTTTTTGTTTTCAGGGTAATTAGCCATTTAATACACTGTTACTAATGCATTTTCTTATTTTTTACTGAAAGTTGGCAAATAATTTCAACTTAATTTTTTAAAAATCAAGATGATTTTACTTTAGTTGCTTCACAGAACTTTGATGAGGCTCTTAAATAACCTGTGTCCCCACCAAAGAAATGCATGCAGGAGTCCCTGTCCTGAGTTCTTTGGTAGCCCCCTCCCTCAGATGGATGCCAGATTGCTATCGTCAACCATCCCAATGTTGGCCAGGTTTCATGTGCCAGTTATCTCTTTGGGTTCAGAAGATTGTTACTCGTTTTCTGAAAGCATAAGTTACAGCTACTTGGTGGAACCAAGAAAAAATATTCTACTTGATTTTAGCATTACAGATTTTTAAAGATTTAGTTTGGACTTAAATAGCTGTTTGTATTCTCACTGTATCCAGTACATGGGCCCTTTGCTCTGTTCATTAGGAAAAAGTAGCCAAATGGAGGTTTGATAAGATAGTACTCTCCTATAGCTGCTCTTCCTGAGTACAGTGTGGACATACTAATTTGTTTATTTTTACCTTAACAGATACTAACATGGTCATAAGAAATATCCATGTAATTCACATTTTCATACTTTTTTAAAAAGCAAAATGAAAGATGTATAATACAGGATATGGCGAAAGTAGGTTTACAGTTCATTTGGAAAATAATGCAGTAATTAATAGATAATTATACAAGAATAAATTATATTTCACATACTCATAACTATAAACCTGCTTTTTCTCCACCCTGTATATGAAGACCTCCTCAATTTTACTTCAAAATATGCAAAAGTTTCAAATTCAAATCAAGAAGCCAAATTATGTTGAATGAAAAGGATCTGTATTGCAACATGTCACCTATGGCAAACTTTCTTTAAAAACATAGTCACTGAAACTGCTTTAGTTTGTTAGTCAAAACGTTCTTTGTTTTCTTTTTTCTTACTTGAGGGCTAGTGAATTCTTTACCATTACTGTTATCTATTATCAACTATTATGCTGCTTATTTAGTAATTTTTCCTAGAAAATTGGGGCATGATATCTTTTTAATATTGTATAAGATAATTTTCTAAACTGTCAATATTTTAGTTCATACACTTGACTTTTGAGTATGGCCCTTTCTGTGGTCAGTTTTGCATCTGTTTTGAGATGTTATGTTAACGGGTTTCATCCACAGGTGAGCCAAAGTTCTACTTATTCCCAGATCCTTTGAATCTATACTGTTGAACACAAAGGAAACCTAAAGTGGAATATAGCTCTAGATATATGGAGCGGATCCATCCACATTACCAGAATGACAACTCAGAATTTCCTCAATTGAGAGTTTGCTACTGTCATGTGTCTAAATAGTAACACATTGTAATTTTATTGTAGTGCCCTTAAGCAGTAAAGTCATCACATGATAGCCTGGGTCACTGCTTCTCATAATTTTCTGCTGAAACACACCTGCCTGATGTTAGAGGATAGTGAACTTGTATCGTAAAGGTTTGAAGCAGAGCATAGATTGATCGGCTGATTACATTTTTTTCGAAATTTGTTCTTATCTTAAGAATTAACTTAGGCTTTACATTCTACTGCACAATAAAGTTCTCATATTTAAAAAATATATGCTCCTGGAAGATGTGCAATGTCAATTGTGTGGCTTTTATTTCCTGGCATGCCACTGCTTTTAGAGGTCCACACCCATGTTGGGCGGTACTGGCTATGCTTCCTGTCAGAAGTTGTTCATGTTCTGGGAGATTCAACAAAAATCAGATAGTTCTTTCCAACTGCTTTCTGACCACAGTGTCTCTTCCTTTTCCCTCCCTCACACCATAATTTCTCATCCAGAGGCAGTGATCATATCGTATTTTTTTTTCTCTCTCTTTTTGGAGGAGATATCAAACAAAGGTCTTCAAAAGCTTTTCTGGCCCTGATGGTGTGGCTCAGTTGGTTGAGTATCATCCTGGCAAGCCAAAGGTCACCAGTTTGATGCTGTGTCAGGGCACGTGGCCTGGGTTGCAGGTTCGGTCCCTGGTTGGGTGTGTGCGAGAGGCAACTGATTCATGTTTCTCTCACACATTGATGTTTCCTTTTCCTCCCAACCCATTCTCTCTTTAAAAATAAATGAATAAAATCTTAAAGTCCAATTTAAAAAAGCTCTTCTGATTCATGTAGTTCCTAAAGTCACAATATTAATAATATGTAATAGTAACATTTTTTTAAGAAAGATCTTCAAGATGTCAATATTTGAGTAATTCTAAGAGATGAATTTAAAGAAATCTTCAGTATGTGTTGGTACCATATTTTTGCCTTACTTGAAATAACTCAAAGGTGATTCATTGGTAAAGTGAAATTGGTGTCTTTATTTTTAAGCAAAATTTGTTCATATTTAATATTTTTAAAAAGAAAATTTGTTTATTTTAAGGTATTTTTGACAAATGCTGCAAATGTCTTTTTGCTGGAACCGTGCGCTGAAGTCCCCGTCCTCCTGAAAGAACAGGCTGATGCCTGTAAAGCTGTTCTGATTATTTTTAGACGCATGATAATGGAACTTACAATGAATAAAAAGACGTGGTGAGTTTATTTCAGATTAATTAATATTATAAAACATGCTTCTGTTTTTCAACATAATAACTAAAATGTTATAGCTTTCATATTATATGGCTTTACAAAATTACCAATAAGATGATAATTAGTCTTTTGTAAAATTTTCTGTGAATTGCGAAGAAGGTAAATATTCAGTACTTTGATAGTTCCTTTATTTTCATTATTGCTTTTTAAAATATTCTTGGATTAATAGTAAGTAGTCAAATTAATAGCAGACTTTTTCATTTTAAACTGACATTTTAATCAAACAGTTTTGTGGACAAGTAATATAACTGAGATTTTTATAATATTGGGTTGGCCCAAAAGTTCGTTCATTTTTTTCCTGTAAGGTGGCTCTAGTAGTGCTTAGTTGTTTTTAACTTAATTTGAAACAATTTTGTTAGATTATATTGTAACAGCTGTCATATCAGCAGTGCATTAAAAAAAACATCAAAACTGGTGAATTTTGTAGCCATTTTAATATCAGATATGGAAGAAAATATGTAACATTTTGGCATATTATGCTTTAAATTATTTCAGGAAAGGTAAAAACACAATTGAATGCAAAAAAAGATTTGGTTGGTATATGGAGAAGGTGCTGTGACTGATCAAATGTGTTTCAAAAGTAGTTTCCTGGAGATTTCTCACTGCATGAGGATACTTATGGTTGGGTAGACCAGTTAAAGTTGATAGTGATCAAATCAATACATTAATTGAAAATAATCAATGTTATACCACGTCGGAGATAGCCAACATACCCAGAGTATCCAAATTAATAAAGTTATTGATGAAAATGAAAAACGTGTCTTTTATTTTATGAAAAAACCCATATGGATTTTTCGGCCAACTCAATATCATTCTTCATAGGTCCTGTTCTAAAATGCCGTAAACTAACTTTTGTTTCTTCAAACTTGAAGTTTGAAATTCATTTGGGAAACAAATTATTTTAAATGATAAATTGTCAGAGTGACTGAGTCAAAAATAATAGTGGCATTGTTAAAATATGCTTATGCAAAGTATTTTCATTTTTATTCCTTGTTTTTGTTTGCTGCTTTTATAATATCCCTAGAGGTTAACAGTGAATTAGGTTTTTTTCCCATCCCTTTCTCCAAAATGAGTATCTTCATAGCATGTGAACTTCTGAGGTATTTTTAGAGGTTCTCAGCCACACGCCAGAGCACTTCAGAACTGCTTTGTACTTCTTAATGTATCCAAAATACAGTCTCTCAGTTCTGCCTTTAAAATGTCTTTCCAGTCCATTTTTTACATGTTCTTTTCATCCAGCCACCATTCACCAGCAGATAAGCTGCGCTCACTGTTCACCTGGCTATGGTCAGGATTCCTTTTGGTGATATTTGGATGTGGCTTTTAGTTCACTGAGGTCACTGCAGATCAGCACTGATGGCACCCTTTCTTCATGGAAATTTGGGGGGTCTTTGTTACCAGGCCAGTGTTCTGGATGCCTTTCTGGACATCCTTAAGTCAGCACAAAGGGTGCTGTGAAGGGATCTGTTTGTAGATTGTGGAAACCATAAAACTGAGTTAGGATTGAACTGGCAAGGACCTTAGGGGCCAATGAGTCCAGCCCTTTTCTTTCACAGGTGAGGGAAGGGTGGACCTAGAGGAACCCTGTTTGCAGAAAGTTCACTAATAGATAAACTACAAGCATCAAAATTATTATTTTAAGATATAAATTCCACTGTCTTCTTTCCCAGACTTTTGAACTTAGCACTGTTTGCCAAGAAGCAGTTTTTAAAGCTGGAACTATTAGAGTGATAAACAATATGATTTAAACAAAGTTAAATGCTATGTCAGTATTATCAAAAGTGATCAGAAATGTTGGTGTGCTTTGATCTGCAACATCTGCTTCTTGATACCACAGTTATAACAATAGTATTTTTGATGTTTTTTTCTTTGAAAACTCTATGAACTCTGTATACTATTACATCAGTAGTTTTTTGATATTTTATAAGCTTTTTAGTGAAAATTGTAAGAAATGAAATTATACCATTCCTTTCTGTTCCTTAAAATTCAGAAATTTCCAAGTGGAAATATAAAATAAAACAAATTATAGAAGTAGGTGAAAATGCTCATCAAAAAATAGTCAGTAGAATATAGAAAGGGATGTGCCTTTATCCCTAGCAGACTTTCTTAATGTATTTTAGATCCAGACAATTCTTGAATTCCCTTCCTTCCCTTGCTCTTTTCCTTTCCCACCTCTCCTTTCCTTCTTCTATTCAGTAAAGAACTACCTAGCTTCTGCTACTGTGATATTGACAGATAATGTCACTGCCCGCATGAGGTTTGCATCCTCACAGACTGAGAAATATGATGATCACAGAAGCAATTTCAGTAGTATAAAACAAGGAAGCAGTGTAGGGTGGGGTAGATTTTTTCATCAGGTGTCAGGGAAGGCCTTCCTGAGTGGAGCCCTGAGGAAAGGGAGAAGGGGCTGAGAGGTCTGAGGAGAGAGCATTCCAGATAGAAGAAACAGCAAGTAACAAGTACAGTGTGTTCCAGGCAGGATAAGATGATAGCCAGTGTGTTGGAGCAGACAGGGAAAAGGAGAGGGGGAGGGCATGAGGCAGGGGACCAGCCATAGCCAGGTTGCACAGGGCCTTCCTTGCAGACCACAGGAAAGCCACTGGCTGCATCTCTGTGTGTGATCAGCAAGGTGACACAAATCTGATTTATGCTTCCAAAAGATCTCTGATGGCCATGTGAAGAAGAGACATGTAGGGGTGGAGCACAAAGTCTGTGGGCATAGATGACGGCAGCCACTAGACCAAGGCTGTAGTCAGGGAAATGCTAAGAAATGGCTTCAGAACAGTAAACACTGGTGTGTGAATGAGCAACAGTATAATCTGTGTGAGATCATGAGGACAGTGTAAATAATAAAGAGTGCAGGAAAAAAATACCCTGCCAACACAAGGATAGTTCATACACATAATTTCATATACTCTGATAGAAGTTTGTTACATTTTTGGAGCAGTCATCCTGTGAGGAAGAGTTACCAAGAGTCAGTGTTTCACAGAATAGAAGGAAACAAGCTAAAGTCAAAACTGTTAGGAAAGATCTTTCTAAACTAGAGACAATTTTTCATTCTCATATTCTTCCAGATGACAATTATGGGAATTTCATGGGTTTTCAAGCTTTCATGGGTTCAGAAATTTAATTTATGTATTTCTTTGTCAGTCATTGCTTAGATCAGGTTTGCATTTTTTGATAGTAGTTCCCATGACTGAGGTCTTATTTAAAATTATTATATCTCTTGTTTTCATCGTGGTTGCAGGATGGGTATATAACTTCGTGTGGAAGAGGTCTTTTTTTCATTGTTTTAAGCATCACTTAATGTGAGTGGGCAGTGGTGACACTGGCTGCCCTTCTCTCCACCTATGACAGGGGCTTGGGGACCCTGAATGTGGTGAGTGACAGGCTGTCCCCTGCTCTGCTCCATTTTTTCCTTACCTCTTTGCAGTCACTGTCCACTCCATGCACATGTGCCCATATCTCTCATGACTTAATAGGTCTTATTCCCTGCTCTGAAATCCATAGACAGTGCATAGGAAAAGCAAACAGGTAGAACAGAGTGCAGTGAGAACGTACACTAACAAACCTCAGGATGAAAATATAATAGGGTCTCAGGTGCAAGTAGGTCAGGAAATCCCTAGAGGTCATAGAAGTTTAATGAGGTTTAATGTCATGTTAGAAGAAAATAACTGTCTTAATGTGCAGAAATATGAGAAAAGTTACAGGAACTATGATTTAGATATCTCATCTGACTTGGACTACACGACTTTGTCCAGCTCTTGATCTTATCACTAAGGAGCAGTAAGCCAAAAAGAAAGTTATAAAGATAAACAAATGGTTAGTAAGATCTCAAAGGAGAAGTTAAAAGTGGAACTGAGGTGATTTCCGTTAGACAACAAATAGACTGCCCTATATACTAAAGATAATGTATTCACAGATGGAATTTGGGATAAGAAAAAGTGAACAGACTCTCTGATATGAAGAACATAAGTTAGCTATGAGAAGGAAAAATGCCCTTTGGCTATTCGTATTACTTTTACAATTAGCAGTGTTATTGTCTGTCTGGTGTTTTATAGTCTTCAAAGATCCTTTACACAAAAACCCCAGGTACACTGTGACTAAGATGTTATGACTGCAGCTGTCTCAGTTGTGCCTTGTGGTACAGAGTCAGGATCTTCCAGGCACAAAGCTACTCAAAGTGGCCAACAGTGGCCGTTCCAAACCTTCCTACCTTAAGAATACTGTGGAGTTCAGTTACACTATTATGTTGACTGCACATCTCCGTAGAACAAAGACCAGAAAGTTAAGTTTTATTTTCTGTCACAAAGGTAGATAATGAAACCTTAGAGGTTAAATAAAATAATGGATATGAAAATTAAAGAGTGTTGCATAAGTTCAGGAAGGCATAGGTGAAGAAACAGTCTTGTTTCTCTTCTCGCAAGGGGAGAAAAATCAGACCAGGACAGTACCTGTTTTATCCTGCCTATTATTGTGGGCATAGGAGGAATATTTTTAGAATTGTTGTAACATAAGGTAGCTTATTTTGATAAAATACAGTATTTGTTATGTAATGGGCATTCCAATTTTTAATATTTTTGAGTAATATATGTTTATCAATGTTGCTGAATTCTTAAGAGAATTTCTGGTACCTATAAATTAAAGTGCTTTGGAGATGTGATTAATATGAGCTTTTATTTTGGGTGACTCAGGGAACAGATGTTGCAAATACTACTCAGGATAACAGAAGCTGTCCTGCAGAAGCCAAAGGATAAACAAATAAAGGACTTGTTTGCCCAGAGTTTGGCAGGGTTACTGTTTAGGGTAAGTCTTTTTTTATTAAAACACTGCAAATGCACCAAATGAATCAGATTTTACATCAAAGTAGTTTTAATCACAGAGAATTTTAAGAGTAAAAATTAAACTAACTTTAAATTTCTAGAAATTTAATTAGAATTTTTCCTTAGTTTTGTCATAAAACCTATAATGTATTCTTTAGTTAGTTCAAGGCTTCTTTTATGCCTTACCTCTTTGCCATTTACTTCCTCTTTTGATTTGCTTGAAGTTCATAGAAATTAGGAAAATACTAGGTAAAGGATGAACAGAAGAAGTATGGGAATGGGAATAAGGTCAGGGAGCAGTTTAGGCTAGAAATAAAAATGTGAGCGCCATTGGTGTGTTGAACAATTGTGTTTAAAGACACATTACCAGATGGGATTACCTAGGGAGAGAATTTATGTCATAGAAGGAAGAGGGCCATTTCCATGATTGGTGAAGGAGAGAAGCCAGCTGAAATGCTGAGAAAGAGTGACCAGGGAGCTAGAAGGAAAACTAGTCTGGATGCCTAGAGAAGAACATTGGGTAAGAGGGTAATGACCAGTGGACCAGTGACATTGACAATAGGTAGGTGGGTGGTTGAGAATGTTGTAGGAGAATGAGACCCATTTGGAGTGGATGGAGGAGAAAACAGGAGCTGGGCAGTGGAGGTAGAAAGTATAGTCAAGGCTTTGCAGAGGTATTGAAGTGGAAGGGAGGAGGGAAAGGGAACTAGCTGGAGTGGGTAGCATGTTTAGAGGGCAGGATTTAAGGTGGTTGGTGTTAAAGTATGGTTGCTTGTTAGTGGGGAAGGTTTGGTGAGGGAGAAAGAGATAGTTTGTGGGAGCGGGAGGAGTACTACAGAAGTGAAGTCCTGGATAAGGTAAGGAAGACTGGCCTGATTTTAGGAGATGTCTGTTTTTTGCATCTTGTATAATGAGAAAGGTCAAGAAATTTGATATTACCCTGAGGGGGGAGAGGTAAGAAGGCAGATGATAAATAGCTGCCTGGATAGTGGAAGTTTTGAAGGTCCTGAGGGCACTAGCCTATTGCAACTACTAGAAGGCACTAATATTTATGGGATACAGAGATTTATGAAGCATTTATGAAAGAAACAGTGTGAAAGGACTCTGGAATAATGTGACATTCTACACAAAGGCATTAGTACAGTGGGTGGACATGACTTTGAATATTTTAACATGAGAAAGCATGGTGTATTATCAGCTGGAAGGGACAGTTACAGGGAGAAGCTAACTTCTCTCCTCAGTTGATGCTAAGGTGGTTTCGGAGTGTATAAATAGCATATCTAAACTACAGGTAGGATATATAAATGAAGGTGATAAAAAGAGAAATTAGTTCTTTAAATAAAACATATTATTCCAATTGTCACAAAGAAAACCCAACTGTTTATATTAATTTTTAATAATTTAATATGATTGAATGACCTTGACCTCATGAAAAATGTAGGAGAAGCTACAGAAATTGGACTCTGATTGCCTTGCCTAGTTATAGGGTATTTGTAGTGGTCTATACATCCTTTTGTGAGGGTCATGCTATGTTGTCCTCTTGCCTCAGTAGTGGTATGTTCCTAACCACTTGCTTCGCCCCCTGGAAATACAGACACTCTGCTCACTTTGCTCCGGTTTTGCTGGAGCATCTCACTGTCATTATCTTCCTGATCTCTCACTCCTGTTGGGGCTGGGGCTGCCGAGTGACGTGGACTGATGCCAAGCTGAGGCTGGTGGGTACTTAGGCCTCATTTGTCACCAGTTGCCTGGCCCTGCATGTATGTAATGGAATTAGAATAAGAGCCTATCATCGGATTAAGCAAGACTATTGTGGACCTGTGTTTTTTGCTTGGTTGGTTGGTTTCGGTTTGGGAAAGAAAATCCCCCTCGTTAATGGAGAAATCTTGTCAGCTCTTACTTGAAGATTAGTTTTGAGCCCATGATTATTAGTGATTTTGATGTTTTATTATTATTTTGGCAGTGGTTAGATGGAACAAGAAGAATGCTTAAATTAAGAACTAACCATAAGCCCTAGCTGGTATGGATCAGTGGATTGAGGGCTGGCCTGCAAACCAAAGGGTCACTGGTTCAATTCCCAGTCAAGGCATCTGCCTGGGTTGTAGGCCAGGTCCCCAGTAGGGGGGGCACACGAGAGGCAACTACACATTGATGTTTCTCTCCCTCCCTCCTCTCCCCTCGATCTAAAAATAAATAAATAAAATCTTAAAAAAAAAAGAACTAATCATAAAATAATGGAGAGAAGCTTTTGGGAGTTAGATTTTTTTAAATGTTACCAGTCTATTTTATTAATTATGTCCATAGTGAGATGAAGGGAGAAAGACCACATCCTCCCACTGTAGACCCTCTGACCGTTTTGACAGCTTCTGCTCTCTCTGGTCTCCTCAGCTCTGCCTAGGTTTCTTTTCTGAGACAGGGGATCTTCTGTTATCCTATGTACCCTGAAACTAACATCCAAGAGGAAGCTGAAAAATGCTCAGTTTCTCAGCTCCTCCCAAGGCACAGCCAGGGACAGAAGTCATGAGGATCAGGATAAGCACAGTAAGCTGAATCGGGGATAGGACAGACCAAAGTCATTTACTGCAGAGGAAGGAACCTCACTGTGGAGGGAAAGTAATTAAAGGAACCCAGGGCAGTAGTCCAGGCCTCCCAGGGGCACACTGACTATAGGAGTAGCAGGCAAGTGGAAACCCCAGCGTACTGGCTCCAGGCCCTTTGCCTGCCTTCAGCCACTGAGGAAAAGGCACTTGTAGGCATTGTTCATCTGCTCCAAGAAGATGAAGGTGAGCACGGTGTGGGGGCCCAAGCGGGTGTAGTAAAGTATAAAGCCCTTTCACAGGCTGAAGAAGCCTTTATAGTGAATGACCTTCACCAGCTCATACAGCCTGTTTTTGTATTTTGGCTTCCCATCAATCATTCTCATGTTCTGGATATGGGTCTTAACAATGTCCACAGGCATGGGGGCAGCAGTAAGGACCAGGCCACTGATCATGCTGGCACAAAAGTGGCATAGGATGTTGTCAGAGAAATAGCCTGAGTCTAGTAAGAACTGCTTGGATTGAGAGTAAGAGGCGAGCTGGGCAGCACTGACGACAACTACCTGAGCCATGGTAGGGATGCAGCCCCTCCGTAGTGTGGGGATCCCTACTCCCAGGAAATTTGAATCAGGGCATTGAACACATTTTTGTAGCCATAGCACTGGTCAGCTGAAAGCAGGCCATTGGCCATGGTGTGGATAAGAGCCACTTCAGCTGGTGTTCCTACAAAGGCACCAGTTGGACCTGCAGTCGTGCCAATCAGGACCTTCAACAGAAAACTAGGGGGTGTACCATCAGCCCCAGTCAGATGTTGAAATAGCACAGTATAGATGCCAGGGTGAGTGGTGGCATAAGTGGGCTGGTGTAGTAGGCCAGCTGACAGCCTGGTATAAATGCTCCTCAGCTCTTCTGCCTTAAGGTTACTGGTAAGGTCTTAGAAGCTGGTTTTGTGTTCTCATGTCTTGGCTTCTTCCCCAACTCAGTTGCATCAGGTTCTTCACCGGTTGCAGGGGTTGCACAAAAATTGTAGATCCCATCACCACCAAGTCCCCAAACAGGAACTTGACCAACTTAGGGGAAGTATGGGTTTCCCGTCCATCCCGGTGGCCCCAGGACTCGCTATCACTGCTCTCACTTGATGGCCTTTGACAGACGGTCCCGTGTGAGTGAGGCCCCTCTTGCACCCAAGGTGATGCCTCATGTACAACAGGAGTAAGGGTGCACATGCACACCCCCATGGCTTTCAGGTCAGGGAGTTAGATTCTGGGTTCTGATCCCCATTCTGGCATTGCTGGCTGTGTGGCTTTGAGCAAATCACTTCACCTTTCCGAGTCTGTTCCCTAGTCTGTCACAATTAGAAAAGGATTCCTTCCTATCTTGCTGGGTTGTCATACAAATGAGAGTGAAGTTATTTGGGATAGATGATCATATGTTGACTTCTCAAGTGCTTTTGTGAGATCCAAGGGGGTGGGGTGTGTGAAAGGTTTGGACAGAGCTTCCAGGCAATCAACTGGTTATCATTTTAGTCTCACAGTAAAATTAAAATGTGCCATCTAATTATTATTCATTTGGTCATGTGGACTGTCTACAATTGCCAGATATTGCATTTTTAAAAATCTGAATAAGGAGATAATTAAAGGGGACAGGAAAATTTAAGTTGCCATTTGTCTTTTTAAAAATTTTTTCCTTTAGTGTTTAGGTTTTTTTCCTCTATCAGTAGATAATTTGCGCTGGCAAATTTTCTTCAAATGATAGTTAAGGTTTACTTAGTTTTAAATACTTTCCAAATAATGCTGATTGCCATACATGTTTTAATCTCTTGTTAGTGCTGTGACCTTATGCCCGAGGCTATTAAAATACAATATATCAGGAAATTTGGACTATGGTCCTTCTATTTATAGTATGAGCCATTATTTTACAATTGTGTAGTCCCCTAAGTATGGGAGAGACATAGAAAGTTGTTGGTTAGAGAAATGTATGTAAGAAAAGTAGTGATTTACAAATGAAGATGTTTTTTATACAGCTTGTATGCCAAGATATATTTGATGAATCCTGAATTTCAGTGCTGAGAGAAACTTGGAGGTGCTTTTTATTTTTAACAAGAAATATGACTCCAAAAAAGCCAAGTAAATTGCCCAGGTCACAAATCAAGATAGTGACAGAACCAAGAGACTAGGGCTCTCTTTCCCTCTTCCTGTTAGAAAGGGGTAACATATTCAGAGGGTACCCTGCCTTTGTGCCCAAAGGTGCCACTTCATTTTATTCTGTGTGGAAGTGTGAATTATGATGATGATTCAACACACCTATATACGCATTTGCAAGATTTGCTAAGGTGAATTCTATAAGGTATAGAAAGTCATTGCTTTATAATTAGTCAATTAAATGAAACTAATGCTAGATTCCCAATATAGGGCATCTTACCACACTGAAACATTTGCTTTTAAACCTGAAGCCAGTGCTATAACCAAACAAGAACCTGAGTCCTGGTAACAGTGCTAGTCCCTGCTCTCCCCTTGTACTTTACTTAGGGTTATATTTATGAAATTTATTGTATATATGTACTTTATGGTAATGGCCTCAAACTCATATTGAAAATAGGAGTGTAAAAATGAATAAACAGAAGCTAACATTTTAGTCACAATAAAAATATATAATAGAGTATTGATAAATGATAAAAATTGTTTTAATTTTTAATTTGCATTGTTCCTAATTTTATTTATTTACTTATTTATTTTAAGTATATTTCATTGATTATACTATTGTAGTTGTCCCAATTTTTTTCCCCTTTGCCCGCCCCTTCCCAGTACCTCCCTTCTCTCCAACAATCCCCCCCGCCCCCACCCTTCGTTCATGTCTGTGGGTCATGCATATAAGTTCTTTGGCTTCTCCATTTCTTATACTGTTCTTAACATCCTTCTGTCTATTTTGTATCTACCAATTATGCTTCTTAATTCCTATACCTTATCCCCCATTCTTCTTCTTCCTCTCCCTGCTGATAACCCACGTGACCCTCATTTCTGTGATTTTGCTCTTGTTCTAGTTGTTGGCTTAGTTTGTTTTTGTTTTTTAGAGTCAATTGTTGATAGTTGTGAGATTGTTGTTATTTTACTGTTCATAGTTTTGATCTTTTTCTTAAAAAAGTCCCTTTAACATTTCATACAGCAAGGGCTTGGTGATGAACTCCTTTAGCTTTACCTTGTCTGAACCTTGTCTGGGAAGCACTTTATCTGCCCTCCCATTCTAAATGATAACTTTGTTGGATAGAGTATTCTTGGTTGTTGGTCCTTGCTTTTCATGACTTTGAATACTTCTTTCCAGTCCCTTCTTGCCTTAGCAAAGTTTCTTTTGAGAAATCAGCTGCTAGTCTTATGATAATTTCTTTGTAGGTAACTCTCCTCCTTTCTCTTGCTCCTTTTAAGATTTTCTCTTTATCTTTAACCTTTGGCATTTTAATTATGATGTGCCTTGATGTTGTCCTATTTGGGTCCAACTTGTTTGGGACTTTCTGTGCTTCTTGAACTTGTATGTGTATTTTCTTTGCCAAATTAGGGAAGTTTTTTCAAATAAGTTTTCAATTTCTTGCTCTTCCTCTTCTACTTCTGACATCCTTATTATTTAGATGTAGCACTTTTGGAGGTGTCCCAGAGTCTTCTTATTCTCTCCTTGTTTTGTTGAATTCTTGTTTCTTCATTTTGTTCTGGTTGACTGTTTATTTCTTCCTTATGTTCCAAATCGTTGATTTGAACCCTCCTTCCTTCCTTTCACTGTTGATTCCCTATGGATTTTTCTTTATTCCACTTATTGTAGCCTTCATTTCTTCTGTTACACATTTGCTGTACTCAGTGAGTTCTCTGAGCAACCTTATCTAAACCAGTGTTTTGAACTCTGCATCTGATAGGTTAGCTCTCTCCATTTTGCTTAGTTCTTTTTCTGGAGTATTGCTCTGTTCTTTCATTTGGGCCATATTTCTTTGTCTCCTTAATTTGGCAGCCTCCCATTTTTCTGTGTTTTTTGATAGAGCTGCTTTGACTCCCTGTCTTGGCACATCTGTTATGTTATAAGGGGAGGAGCCTTAGGTACTCACCAGGGTGGATCAACCCACTTCACAGCTTTGTTGTGCTGTATCTGTATGTGAGTGAGGGGTTAGAGAGGGAACACTGCCGCTCATGCAGCCCTTGCCCCATCTCCAGTCACTTTACCCACTTCTCTATATGTGACTAGTGCCCCTCTAGCTGTTGCACTGCTGGTAGTTTCCAGAGTGGGTGGTTTGATATGTTCTAGGACCATGGTGGCCCTTTAAATGGATACTTCTGAGAGACTGGCCATTTATTCCATGGCCTCAACACATACTGGTTTTTATAGCCATAAGTTATGAGGTTTTATTTCCCTGCAGTGGGACCCTGGATTGCACGGTCTGTCCTGGGGCTGGGATCTCTTGCTCTCCAGGTGTCCTTCCTGGTTTTTATCCACCACATGTGAATGTCGGACCATTAGTTCTGCTGGCCAGCACCACCACCATCTGGCCACCTCCACATCATATACTCTGCCCTCGCTTCCCATCTCTGCCCCTCCTACCTATCCAGATGAATAATTCTTTAAATCCTTAATTGTTGGACTTCCATACAGTTTGATTTTTCTAGCAGTTCTGGTTGTTTTTGCTTTGAGGTTAGTCATGATCATTCTCATGGTTGTGAGAGGGGTGTGTGTATCTATACCTCCATCTTAACCAGAAGTCAGATTGTTCTTAACTTTTAAAAAGTTTATTCCTCTTAGAATCAGATTTAATGTATGAGTTTAAAACCTTGTTTTCAATATATTTAACTAATTTAGCTCAACTTTAAAATTTGTATGCCTTTAATAAGTGCAGTAAATGTAAATTGAAACACAGGAAGCAGGTACATTGCATAAGGGTCACTTTAAATATGATTTTCAGATGGTCAGAACAGTCTTGACTAATTATAGACTGTTTTCCATTTCTGAAACTTTTCCTATGTATACATTAAAGAAAAATTTCTCTTTTAATTTAAAGAAAATTTATCTCTATTCCATGAACAGCATAACTCTCGATGACAGTGGGAGCCTATTTGTCTTGATTGGGTAGAAATTATTTTGATTTGAATTTTAAAGGATGTGGAATATTTTGGCAGAGGTAAGGAACTGGGCGATTTCGAGGTAAGGAAATATCCAGAATATATGAATAGTAGTCTTGTGGGGTTGCCCATGTGACTAGTTGTAGTGCTATAGATCATAAGACTAGAGGAGGGATACAGAGAAGTTAATAGGCTCCTAAGGGAAAGGGCATTAAGTGCTCTGATGGGGGAAGTGCAGAGAACTATGGAAACTGAAGGCTACTGGAAAAGCAGGAGAGACCAGGTCGAGGGTTTGGAAAAATCTCAGTGGAAGAAATTGAATTCTTTTTACTATTATACTGTATTATAGGTGCCTGCTAAACATGCAGGTAGAGTTATCTAGTTAGCAGATAGGTCATGAAACCAGCAAAGAGGTCTGGGATGAACATGGATATTCAGAAATCAATAGTACAGAAATGATAACCGGAGCCAAAATGGAGATCAAAACCGAAGCAAAAGGTGGGATGGCCTAGGAGGGAGAAAGCCAGAGGTTGACTGGGAGATGAACAAGTGCATCTGGAGTAAGTGTGAAACTTGGCTTTGAAAGGGGGAGAAATGGGGCTATAGCTAGAGGGGGAATCTTCATAATCTTTGTTCAAGGGAACTATTTTTTTAAGATGTGGAATAATTGGAGTATTTTATGCTGATGAGAAGAGCTGGGGAGGTAGGCTGGATTGGAGATATAGGAAGGGCAGGACTGAGGAAGAGGTCCAGAGCAGAGTGGGGACATGTGTAAAGAGCAGAGCCTGCAGATGGAGGGGAAGCTGGGCAGACATGTGGCCTGGAGGGCAGAGGTCAGAGGCATCTTGTTTGATGGATTATGTTTTCTCTTAAGTCTGCAGTGAGTTCATCTACTAAAAATCAGGGAGGAGTTGGTGAGGTTGGAGGTTTACATATAGAAGATGGTGTCTAAAGTAGCCACTGTAGAGAATGAGAGAGCTGTTTCAGGAAACAGAATAGTTGTGCAAAGAGCTTTGTCTTCTCCCTAGTTATACCAGGACCAATTTTGAATTAGTAGCTTTGTTCATAATTTTGGAATAGTAGCTTTGTTCATAATGATAAATAACTTCACAGTAGCTCAAATCCTGATTATAGTTGATCAAATGGATTTTGAGAAATTACAAGAAAAACAAAATCCAAAAGCCCTTACTGTTATAAAATTCATTTTGTTATTAGTAACTTAAAATATTTTGTTAAAAATTATACTTTTTCCAAATGAAGATAATGAATTCTCTCACTTGGTTGGTTGGTTTTAGACACTCATTGTGGCTTGGATCCGAGCAAACCTCTGTGTGCACATTTCTCGAGAGCTCTGGGATGACTTTCTTGGTGTGCTGTCCTCCCTCACGGAGTGGGAGGAACTCATAAATGAGTGGGCCAACATTATGGATTCCTTGACAGCAGTGCTTGCAAGAACTGTTTATGGAGTTGAGATGACAAACCTACCTCTGGACAAATTAAGTGAACAGAAGGAAAAGAAACAACGAGGCAAAGGTATTTCTATTCTTACAGGGTAACTCCAGATGTCTAAGACATCAGGAAAGAAGTATTATGAAACTTCATAATAAACTGAACCAGCCATATAGATGGGCAGTGTCTTCAGTGGGGCCATTAGATTGTGTCTTATGGTATTCTATTCCCTTAATGAGGATGATAAATGTATGAAGAGGCTGTGGAAGAAGAAGGAAGACAAAGGGGATAGTAGTAAAAAGCAATAATAATGGCTAGTGCTTTGTACATATCCTCTCTCTTTACCCTCATGGTTTCCTATGAGGTAAATACCGTTGACTATCCCTGAATCACAAACAAAGAAACTGAAGAATAGAGTCTGCAGTTATTAACTCATTCAAGGTCACATAGCTAAGAAGTGGTAAAGCAAGTCCAACTCAAAATGCCACACTAGAAAGACATATTCAATAGCCTCCCTAGGAAAGGTATAAAAATTCTGAGTACTTCAGATGGGAGTCATTTTGGCTTTGATGTATTTTGGGATAGAAATTGGTTTGATACCTAGAATCAGATCAAGGTGGAAACATCAGTGGTGGTTTCTTTGCGGATGACAATTTGGCATCCCCTGTCTTCATTACTGTTTTTAAGGCTGTGACACAATTCACTTGTTCTCCAATTTATTATGTAAAGATTTGAGGCAGCTCATAGAAATACATATAGTGCAATAGTTAAAATTCATAAGGACATTGGGACAAAATGAAAGGGGTGGAGCTACAGGTATGGTTAAAATGCCAAATTGCATGCCATAGAGCCTTATATGCTTGCTAGAGAGGTGGGAAGGCAGCCTCAGATTTGACTCTGATTTTCACAGGGTTACATCAGAGAATCAGAGAGTACTTGCTTAGGTGATACGTCTTTCTCCTTCACCGACTCATAAAGGGTGCATTACATTTTGTGGTACACTGCAAGCTCATCAGTAGCCTGATTGAAAATTGTAAGTTAGCTTTTACTGTGTGACAAATCACCCCAAAATGTTGTGGCTATAAATAATAACCATTTATTTAGTGAAGATTTTTTGCATTGGAAGTTTGGGTCAGACTTAGCTGGGCAGTTTTTCTGCTGGATTCATGCCTGTGTTTGCAGTCAACTAGACCAGTGATTTTCAGCTGTTTTCATCTCATGGTACACATAAACTAATTACTAAAATTATGCAACATATCAACAAATACATTTTTTTTTGCTGAGCTGACAAAAAGCTGTAATTTTGATTGATTTATGAAAAAGTTATAATAATAATTACCTACCTTTTTGCTCCAAAGTGACTTTTTAAAAATCAGATGCCTACACTTGTATATAAGGATTTCTGGTACCAAGAATTAAGCAACCAGATACAATCTTATTATGCAACATGATTAATAAAATGCAACTCTTTTATACGACCTGTATATTTATTGTTCAAGACAGGGCATTCACATAGGATGGCTGTTGATACGTTGGCTGTTGTCAGTTTTTTATTTGCCAGTCTAAGGGAAAAGAGATCAGTGCCTTTGACTAAATCACACATTGCGTGTTTTGAAAATTCTGTGGCACACTGGTATGCCATGGCACACCTGTTGAAAATCACTAAGTTAGACTGAATTGTCAGCTAGGCAGCTCTCTACTTAGGGATTGGCTAGCTGTCAGGGGTGACTGGGCAGTGGGTGCATTTTAAATCTCTGCTTGCTCAGTCTTGCTACCGAAGTAAGTCACATGATAAAGCCATAAGTGTGGGAGAGAGGACAAAAGAGAATGTGCATACTGGTAGGTGTGAATGAGTTACAATCATTAACACGGTTGACTCTTATAGTATCTTCATTGCAGTCTGTGAGTGGCTTGCCAAAGCATCAGTTAACAAAAGCAAGTTAGTAAGAAGCCAAAACAAAGTAGTCTAAGCACACAGGATTCCAATGAGACAGTTTAGCTTAGATTTGGACTAATGATTTTCTAACGTATTTCAGCAGCATATCCTTTTTCCTCCCCCTTTGAAACTACAGAGCCCTTTCTAAAAACTGTATTAAACTGGAGATTTGGGATTGAAGTTGGGTCAGGGAGCCAGGAGCCTGAGCCCTTGGCCTCTGTCTTGTGCTCTGTAGCATCTCTGAGGGTCTCTATGTAAACCCAGGCCTAAGACAATAAACTTGGCTCTCTAAAACTTTAGTTCTCAGCCCAGAAGAGAGTCTACCTGACTATGAGTGACTTTCAGGAGGGGAGTTACTGAGACAGGAAGTCAGGATTTTCCCAAACTCAGCACATTCCGACCTCCTGAAGTTCTTGTAATTTACCCTCCCCCTCAACCCCCACAATATTTTTTCCTCTCACTGTGTGAACGGAGTCATAGGAAAAGATAGATGTATCTTATAAAGGTAAACAGCTTCAGAAACACTATTTTTGGAACAATACAGAGCAAATTTAATTAATGAGTATAGAATATATTTCTGATTTATTTATTATATTGCTTTATTCTAAAAACATTTACATATTCATTATAGAAGTATTTGGCTTCTAATCACTGGACTTGGGGAAATAAAATACACTCTGAACCTGAGAGGTTCAGAGGAACCTGAGTGTGAAAACAAGCCACAGGTGGCAGCCAACAATCACATTATACCTGTGCAGAAATCTCTTAGTGTCTCATTCTCTTTTCTTCTGTATTTCTTTTGGATTCTAGACCACACATTTGAAATATATGACCAGAGCAATATGAGAGGAAAGAAGAGAATCTGAATTGCAGAGCTGTAATATTTTATTGTTTTGGAGCTTCACTAAAATAGGATTTTGTATTATTTGTTGATTGTCATTTTCTTGCTCTAATTGGAGATTATAGGCATCAATTTCTTTTGGGTATTTGTGGAGAGGTTGGCACCTACAGGATGGAATACTAGTCTAAAATCAGATGTCTGACTTTCTGGTTTATGAAGGTTGTTGGAGCAGTGGTATAACTTCATTTGACATTGTTCTTATATTGAGAGAGGTTTACTGATGTGTTTTTTTTGTATGTGTTTGTATTGGAGTGAGTACTATGAAGATACAGTAATTTGCATGAGACTGTTGGAGATGCTTGAAAAATACTTTGTCAATAGGAATGTTTAGATTACCTGTACATGAATGACTTCCTAAATTACATTATAAGGAATTGGTACCTAATTTGCAACAAGAGAAGCTGCCGATTACACATAATTGTGGGTATGAAATTTGCTGAGCAACATAGGCTATAAAATGACTAATAATGAATTCAACCTTTAGATTTTTTTTTCTTGTCTTATCCTTTATTAGGCTGCATCCTAGATTCTCAGAAAGGAACCACTGTGGGGAGATCCTTTTCTCTCAGCTGGAGGAGCCACCCAGATGTGACTGAGCCAATGCGATTTAGGAGTGCCACCACATCTGGGGCACCAGGAGTTGAGAAAGCAAGAAATACCATTCGCCAAAAAGCAACTGGTAAACATTTATTTAAATATTTCCCAAAGGTATATTGCTGTCTAACATGGATTTATAGGACCCTGACCAGTGACTCAGTTGGTTGGAGCATTGTCCCATGCACCAAAAGGTTATGGGTTCAGTGTGTGGTCAAGGCAGAATACTTAGGTTGTCGGTTTGATTCCTGGTTGGGGTACATAGGAGAGGCAGCTCATGAGTCTTTCTCATGTTGATGTTTTGCTCTCTCTCTAAACATCAGTAAAATATCTTTACATGAAGATTAAAAAAATAAAAAATAAAATGGATTTATGGGAATAAAATGTAAAAGTTTTAAAGTTCTACTCAAGAGTTAAAAGCTAGACCATTCATTAAATGAAATTTGTCTATCTTTTTAACTTTCTATTATGGTTACTTTCAGTTTTTCATATTTTAAATCCTTCATTGTGGTAAGGCTTTAATATCGAGTGAGATGTTAATATTGACTGAGATGTTTGTGCAAACAAGAAAATAGATGTTTTATTTGAATCTTGAGGAAATAAGAGCCTTAGTGTTACAGATCAGACACATTCGGCCCAGATACTAGTACCAAAACAGTTCCCCTGCCCTGGGATCTTTCTGTGCTATGGTTCTTTTTGCCTGCTGCCAGGTAGGAATTGTGGTTCTCAATACCAGGGTTTGGTAAAAAGGAAAGCAATTATTTATTCAAAAGTTATGTAGGTTTAGCATAGTGGTGGAATGTTGCCATTAAATCTCAAAATCTCTTTAACACACTCACAAACACACATAGTCCTGCCTCCCCTTGCCAATGCAGGCCAGTCAGAGGTACCATATCTCAGGAAAAGAAATAGAAGTTTATAGCTCAGCTGGACTCCCAGTTCATCCCAGTAATCTGTGCGTGGCTGGACAGGTCTCCTGCAGTCCCAAGTACCATCGGCCGTGTCACCGCGATGTCTAGTTCTTAACCCACAATGATGTGGCACCTCCTCATGGCCTGCCAGCAAGAGTCCTTTCACCCCTTTTCTTCCCGCATGGTCTCGCTTTGTCCCCCATTGTCTTGCATTGTGTCTCATCCTTTGTGGCAGACTGTCTTTAGTTTAAATCCCAGCCTGGAACACCCTCCATAACCCCATTTCCTACTCCTACAATCTGATACACCTGCCAGCATTCCCGTATTCTCTGCTTTTGTGGCTGCCATAGTTAGTCCAGGCAGTTGAGGCCCTGCAGTATGGAGCCAACCACCTCCAAGCTCTTGCGCAGAGCTGTAGCTGGGAGCTGCCTCCCAGTTACATCATGGGTCAAAGTCATGCCCACCTCCCTAGCTAGCCTCCTGTGGATATGCAAAAACAACTCTCAATCCCAGCCCTGCTGCTCCTCCCAGCCCCCAAGCCACCAGGCCTGTGGGAGCGACCTCTCACACTTCATCTCCCGTTATACTAGTAATCACACAACTAGTTGCATTAATGTTGTTATTGAAAAATATGAATCTTGAAAGAGTGTAGCAACTTGTCCCAGCAACAAGGAGAATAATAGTTTTCAGGACTGGATGTAGACATTTAAATTTTTTGTATCTTTTGAAAATTGAGTTTTACATGGCTATAGATATCCTTAACAGCCAGTAAGAATTAACCAGAACCTGACCAAGAACCCCAGTTAATCAGACTCCTTTGCTATACTTTAATCTTCAAAAAGTAAGTTTATATCCAGTATTTAATAACAAATAAAGCACCCCCCTCTAGTGACTTTGAGGCTGTAACTTAAAACAACTTTCCTGCAGATTTTCACATCAATAATACGTGCAATTATAATTCTTAATCAGCATGTTTACTGCAGAAAGTTATAATATTCTCTAGTAATAAAGATTTATTTACACTCAACATACTTCTCAGTGTTTAGTAAATAAATATAGATGGTTTAGAATCCTGTTGGAGTTTTATGGAAATATACCTTAACACTGTCTCATGCTTTTTGCTGAGGCATTTGTTGATGATTATCACCCACTTTACATTCACCTCTTATTTAACTCTTTCTACAGCATCCTCTCCTCTGAGGAAACTCCCTATTTCTGGTAACAGGCAACTTGTGGGGAGGTTTATCCACTGATTTCCTTTCTTGTCCCACCTCCTAAAAATTCCTTTCTTTTATCACTGGATCTTTAAAAGAATGGGATCAGAATAAAAGTTTATGACAAAAGTGGCGTCATATCTGAGCTGCCCAGACTGCCTGTTGTCAGTCACAACCCTTGAATCACTATAATAATAAAAGCGATCATTCAAAACACTTTTAAAAACTCTATTCTCACCTTTTTTTGAGGAGCAAATTATTGGACATTGCATGTTTCTTATGCCACTGTTACAGAGCAAAACAAGGGGGGCCCAGGACGATAATACTATTACTGAAAGAGACTCAGGTCCGTCATGTCCACCGCCTTAAAGGAAAGATATCTCTCAATGCCAGAGATTTGTGAAAAGGAAAGGAAACGTTTATTTAGTGCTATACAAACTTAAAGTAGTGTGACCTAATGTCTTTGCCAAAATCCCAAAGTCCCTTAAAACACCCACAAATGCACAGTCCTTCCTTCCCCCTTTGCCCAGTCTGGGGTACTGTATCTCAGGAAAGGAAATAGAAGTCCTTGGCTCAGGCAGCCCCCGGTTCTTCCCAGTAATCCTTGTCGGCTGGGAGACCTTCCTCGTTTCTCGGCACCATCAGCTGTGTCGCTGTCCAGGCAGGATCTCCAATTAATCCAAAGCCATGCAGCACCGTCTCATGGCCTACTGCTAAGAGTTCTTTCACCCTTCTTCCGGGCAAAGTCTCTCTTGCTTCCCAGGCTGCGTGGCCAAAAGAAGCACCTCAAAGCCATGCAGTCCTCTCCTACCAGAGCTGCAGGGGTCTGCACTCTGGCAAAACCGCGTGGTTCTCCTCACAAAGTTGCAGGGAGACAGGTTTGCCACTCGGCTTTGGCCAAGTGGCAATTTTCTGCTAAATCTGCATGGTGACTCTCTCTCACAGGGCTGCGGGAGCCCTCTACTCTGCCAAAAGCCACATGGTTCTCTCCTCTATGGATGCCGTGCCTGGGCTTTTAAATCCCTACGCCAATCTTCCTCTGCAGCCCCACTTCCAACTCCTCCCACACTCGGCCACACCTGCCCTCAATCTGCTGTCCTTTCCAGCTTTTTTGGTCGCCATTGTGGGTCTGGGTAGGTGTGGCCCCATGTCATGGAGCCAATCATCTCCAAGCTCTCACGCAGGCACTATAACTCGGGGGACCTGCGCCCCCCCCCCCCCCCCCCCCCCCCCCCCCCCCCCGCCCCAGTTACATCTTGGTGGGGAAGTTACCTCCATTTCCCCTGGCTCAGAGCATGGCCATAGCTACTTAACATATCTATGTAGCCAGTCAAAGGTTATAGATATGTTAAATGACCACACCCCAGAGGTTAGCTGCAGAGCTGTTGCTATGTAAAACAGCTCTCAATGGGCCTGCTCCATTTGTCCCTTTCCCCCACCCACACCTGGGGGGCGGGGATAGGACATCCTAGTATTTTCTGAACACCTTGAGTTCTGGACCCCATTTTAAATGTCCATTTGGGGTCCCCCCCTTGGCCGCACCCTGTAACACCACTACTTGGCCAAAACACAGCCATAGAAGAGCTTGCATCTTAGTTTTTCAATAGATATATTAGACCAATAATATGGTATAGGCCACAGCATGTTTTAGAAAATCCTCAGCACGTATATGCCAGTGAGGATCTGTTTATCAGTGTCTTCAAGTGTCTGAAAAGCCATGATATTGCAAAAATAAGAATTTTACAAAATCATAAACATATTTGTAGAGCATGTCACTCAAAAACCATAAACCTGGCCTTTGTGGGATTAATTAAATTAAAAATACTTGAAACCATAACCTGTAAAAGGTAATGAAGATGTGAGCTATTGAGTTGGACATACCTATAATCTTATATATTTTGCATATATGTATATATGGATACATATGTGTGAATTTCCTATTTTATGTTACATTTTTAAAAATTATAAAATGATCTTTTTTGTTGCTTGTGAAAGCATGGTCTTTGAAGATTTTATATTATGCTATTTTATAAAATTAATCTCTATAAACTAAGTATTAGTGGTTTTACTCAGTTTTCTTGTTTGTATATTGTATAATAATTCACCTGTTTGCCTTTTAAAAAGGTCCAGATTATTTTCATGGTAGATTTTGATTTATATAGAGGACACCTTTTAATGAGAGAATAAGCCTGTTCATGAAGTTTTTGCTACTTTTAGCATTAAGGTATTAATATGGAAGACTTATTTGAAAGTGACTTTTTTTCCAATCTTAGAATAATTGAAGACTATTATATTTTGATTTTCCCCACAGAATACTCTTAGTTTGAGAAAATGTCAGTGATGGTGGCAAGAGGGAAGTATAAAATAAGGAATTGCTGAATAAGGAAATGGCAATTTAACAGAGAATGTACTTAGTTTGCAAGTTAGGACTGGCAAGGAAAGTGTTAAAGAATTATAAAGTAAAACTTTGTTCCTGGATGTGAATGATACTAAAATTTTAGATGTGTAAAATGAGTGATTAAAGCAAATCAATTTTCACACAAAATAATTATTCTATGTTTTATTATCTCTGAATTATCTAGTGGTCCGTTTTTGGAAAATGCACAGTCATTTGATTTGTAAAGGGAACACTTTTTGAAACAATGCTTAAATCTGTGTCTGACATTGAGAGATAAATAAATCTTATAGGAAATTTCAAGTCAGTTTGGTGTTTACATAGAAGTCATTTTCACTTAAATATTACTTTACACATTTGTGAATTATACTGCAATTGCATTGCAGATAGTCCTTTAGAATTGGAAATTCTAATAGCCAAGGGATAGAGGGAAGGACAGGAAACTAAAAAGTTTGTTTTACTTTTTCAAGATGTGTCACTAGCATTTGTAGTTCTATTTCATTAATGTTAAAATCACGTAAAGATAACAAAAGAGCAGGTAAACCTTTATAATTTTGTTTTAGGGATAAACTGATTTTACTGATGGTACTTTCATATGTAAGGCACATTCTCTTCCTGCATTTATTTTCTCAAATGGTCATTTGGAAAGCAGTATATTGAAAACTTAAGAACACCATAAAGTTCGTAATAGGAAATTATGAATTTAAGAAGCATGAAATGAATGTAAAAAAGGATGGGTTTAATGGAAGTTTTTATCTTCTTTCCATTTATCATATCTTTTAATTTTTAGCTTGACTTTTATATGTGCTTAAGCTTTTCGGATGTTTAATTTACTAAATGATTTGCTTTTGAATATAGTCAGCTCTCAGTAAACCAATTTTTGAATTAGGTATTATTTATAGAACACTTTTAATCTTAGGCTAGATTTTCTTTCCCTCACTATGGTCTTTTTTGTGTGTCTTATAGGAAGGGAAAATGGATTATCATGCTTGTCCAAATAAACAACCCAAATGTGAATCTGAGACACAACAGAAAACAAGGAAAGACTAAACATATAAAGCATTCTAAAATAAAATTGAGTGAGCTCTAGCTAGGTAAACTCAGTTGGTTAGAATGTTGTCCCCATACACCAAGGTTGTGGGTTCGATCCTCAGCCAAGGTACATAGAAGAATCAACCAATGAATGCATAAATAAGTGGAATAGCAAATAGATGTTTCTCTCTCACCCCCCACTCCCTCCTTCTTTCTGTTTCTCCTTCCCCTTTCCTCTATCTTTCTAAAAAATAAAATAAGATTGTTTGTGAATTGTTCATTCTCCCATATCATCAGAATGACTGAAAGTTGACTATATGTGCTTTGTACTGACTGCCTTTAAAGTTTAAAATGACCTCTTTTAAATAATGGGTGGGGCAACAGTAGGTTTACAGTTAGTTGTTAGTATGGTAAATAATACAATCATTAGTAATAATACAAGAATAAACTCTGTTGCATACACTCACAACTATAAACCTACTGTTGCCCCATGGTGTATTTAAAGAGAACCCAGAATAATAATAATAATAATAATAATAATAATAAAGAAGTGAAAGATCCTGATGTTCTTCTGACATAATTATTACTTTATCTTTCCTGGAAGCTAAGAGAAGCCAGTCTATCAGCAACTGTGTCCAACTTTCTGAGGCTTTGCCTGCCACTAAAAGCATCCCGCTCCTCCTTCACAACGTGAGCACTCTCTTACCTGGTCTCTCTTACTCCTCTTGCTCTCGCAGGCTACCAGGTACTGTAATGCTTTCTCATATGTCTGTCAGTGTTCCTGGGCGTCTCCCACTTGCCTCTGGGTCTTGCTTTCTTTGTTAATATCCTCACATCACGCACGTGTACCTGGGCATTGTACTTTCTGGGTTTTTTCCAATGAATATTAATAATCATTATTATGTAGGTAGACGTTTAGTAGCAAGTAATAGTCAAGAAAAAATTCTGTAGCACCACTGGTCTTTGCAGTTAAGAAGGATAAGAGGATTTTTTTTTTGGCCCATAATTTATATTAGAGGAAATAGTCATGCCTGCCTCAATGTACCTTCTGTCCAGTCCCTTGAAAATGGAAGGGAATTTTCATAAAATTTTACAAAAGATTTGAGCATTTCAATGTTAGAATGCTTGCTGTACCTCCTCTAAAATGAATAAACTAGAAAAATTATGCTGGCAAGACTTCTTTGGAGTTAATAAATCATAGTCACATATAAAGTAATAATCAGTTTATGCAGCTACATACTGCTTATTGAGATTTGAGTAACTAAAATCTCTGCTAAAAAGTGCTAATTTTTCAAATAAGGAAAAATTGTTCCTAAGCTTCAGCCAATTAAAATGGACTTTAGCTACATGTGGTTTATAGACAATACAATGTCTTAATGGTTTATGAAGACATTGTAGCAATAAACCTTTAAGACATTATAGCGCTAAAAGTGATTTTGGACATAGATACTCCAACAAAAGGATTTACTTTGCACTACAGTGAATAATTAGGTCTCAGTCTGTTTGTTTTTTAAGTGATCCTAAGATGAACTGAATCTTCTAAAGAGGGAAATATTTTCATATTCTTTTTTATTTTTAGAAAGAGGGCATTATCAGTATTTATTTAATTTTAAAAATAATTAATTTTTAATTATTTATTTAAATTATTTATTTAATTGTGGCTTTCTGTGCCACTAAATGATGTCATAGGGTGGCTTAGCAAAACAAAATTAAAGCTGAGTTCCCCTGATGAATATGTAAAATATATTATTTAATTTTCAGAATATGAGAGCATAAGATAGTTTTATTGAGAATGAGGACTATGATTCTTAGAAGAGTCTTTTTCTCTAGTAAATACTGAAGGTGAAAAACATTAAGAGTGGTTGGTATATGGGGTGATGGGTACCAGTCAAATTACTGATGTGTATTAATTCTTTGATAATTTGGTTTTCAAAAAAATAACTACTATCTAGAGCTGACTAATAAACTATTTAAAATAGTTTAGTTTTCTATTTGGCTGATAATAGACCCAAAAGGTTTTTCCATGGTTTAAAATTTTCTTTTTTCACAGTCCATTTTTCCCCCCATATTATAGAAATTTTTATTAGTTTGTCTGGATTATTTTCTGAGAAGAAATCTCTTTTTGTTAGTAATCTCAATTGGGAGACTTTTTTCTCATTCAGCCTTACAGTTTACTCAGATTTTTGATTCCTATATATACCTACACTGTTCCAACAGAAGTTGAGTATGATTTAGAGCCATGGTGGTCAACTGGGGGTGATTCTGCTTCCCAGAGAACATTTGACAATGTCTAGAGACATTTTTGATGGCCACAACTGGAGCAGTGCCACTGATATCCAGTTGGTGGAAGCCAGGGATGTTGCTAAATAAGCTGAAATGCACAGGACAGCCCCCACCACAAAGTAATACCTGACCCAAAATATCAGTAGTGCTGGAGACTGAGAGACCCTTATTTAGGGTGAAACAAAGCAGGCTGTGCTGGGTCTGTGTTTTCCTGTCTTTGGCATAAGATCTTATCCTTGTTTTTTTTGACTCAAAGGGTAAAGAGACTTTGTAGTAAAGTGAGTAAATTATCTATTTGTTCTTTCTCTTTTATCTAATTACAACAGTGAGCTCCTCCTTAGTCTGATGCCATTTGTTCTTTAATATTAAGGTGATGCCTTTGTCTTTGTGACTGCTTTGTCAAGAGACTGGGCCAAGAGCAATGCGTTACCAGTCCTTAGGCTTAGTTTGTACATTCTTCACTGGTTGGCACAGTAGAGTCTTAAGCTTGTTCTCTAATTTAAATCCTAGTGTATTTACATATCTTGCTAACCTGTTGCTAAATATCTAGATAATGTAGATTCACCTAAACATAATGTGCAGACCCATTTAATATTGACTTTCTGATCACTGGTATTTTACTATAAAAATGATTGCTAATTTTTTTGTTTAAATTAACATTTCTTCTTATTTTTATTTCTAATCTTTATGATTATTTGACCCACCAAATTGTGTTAATAATATAAACAATAGAAAGTTCCTTACCTTCAACCACTATTATTTCTCATTCTGATCCCTTTGTGACTTTTTATTTGGCCACAGCAGAATTTTGGGAAGGTCACAACCACCTATAACTCATTAAGATGTATAGCTACATACAGAAACTTATGGGAAGTAGAACTGGCAGTTTTGGTGATTTCCCTTTTTTTCCTTTGTGGGAACAGTTCTTTCTAGCTGTCTTGCAATTTTAACTGCTTTTATGTTGGGACACTTATCAGTCTATAGCAGTGATTTTCAGCCTTTTTCATCTCATAACTCACATAAACTATTCACTAAAATTCTTTGGCATACCAAAAAATACAGTTTTTGCCAATGTGACAAAAAATAGGTGTAATTTTAATTCATTCACACCAGACAATTATTGTTGTGTTTGCTGTTGTCATTTTTTTATTTGACAATCTAAAGGAAAAAAGGTCAGTGTCTTTGACTAAATAGGTATTGCATGTTTTAAAAATTATTGAGGCATTTCAATGTGCCTGCCACAGCATACCAGTTGAAAACACTGATTTTTAGTGCTTACAGACCCTGAACATGATAGATACTATTTTTCTTTTAGGAACATTGTAATAGTAGTAATTAGAGAATCTGTGATCTTTCTTCATTTTAAAAGAGACTTAATGGGACCTGATTGAAAGCCTCACTTAGCTGCTTCTGCAACAGGTTCTCTGGCTTCCAGGTAGCAGTTCTTGATTGTCAGGAAGTGCTTGCTGTTACGGTACAGGCTGATTCATCTTTGGACTTTGTGATAAACATCAAGATGCTGAGTTGTTTTACACATCTTGTGTTTTTACAGGGGTAGGTTAGTATCATGCACAGTGCTTTAAAAGATGGGAAATTACTTACTTTGCTTATGCAGCCTTGTATGAGGTGTAAGTAGAATCCTGAATTTTGGTTATTGAAGAATGAGTCTCACACCATATATTAAGGTAAAAGAATGCGTGAAATTACTTTGAAAAGAAGTCAGATGTCTGGAATAAATAGAAGGTTCTGAAGAGCTTGCGTACTTAATTTAATCATACTTATTCTTCTCTCAGTGGGAAAAGTGAAATTAAGTCATCCTTATTTGATCAGTTTACTAGTGTTTTGAATGGAGCTTTAGAAAGCAATGGTTTAGTAATGGTATTGTGTGACTTGCCAAGGAGCTAGAAAGTTAGCACATTGAAAATTTGGGTTATTGGATTAGCTATGCTTGAGAAAATGTGAATGATGTGAATCCGAGATAGAATTGAGCTCTTTGAAGTGATTCCAATTGATATTGTGTGATATTCTAAATAGAGAATGCATTAGAACTTCCAGGATTTATAATGTAATTTTTATATATCTTAATTTTTTTCTATTTTAATATCAGATAATTCTTTATCTTGATATTTACATATCAGTATTAAAATGGTTTTAAATATATTATGAAAGAGTAACTGCTACTACTGATACTGGACAGTGGAAGCAGCTTTAATGTTAGTTGCTCTTCACAAATAAACGGCCAGCAGAGGGAGCTCAAGAACTGGTTTTTGTTTTGTTTTGTTTTTTCTTTTGTGTTAAGGAGCTGCATCAAGAAAATATTTTTGGTGTTCATGTATTGATTTATACAAAGCATATATTGATTATATACTTAGTACAAAGTGTGAGAAAAGGCCAATAAATGTATACTTACAAATCATGTAATTGGGTTTAAATTGTGGGATAGGTAGAATTTAAAATTATTTTTTGCACACAGTATCACTTAACAGTCAACTGCAGGAATAGCTTAGGTATCAGTAGCACAAGAGCCCTCACAGCACTTTTGACATTGTTATTCTTCCCTTCCTTCCTATCCTTATCATGGATGCTCCCACTCTCATCACTTCTGGTGATTTCCACAGGCTTGGACTTTCTCCACCTGAGAATTCCCTACCAACATTTTTACAAAAATAGTCTTAAAGTTGCATCAGGCAAGCCTGTTGGGTAGGCAGACCAGCTGGTGATGGCAGGCTCTTCATCTGTCTGTTGTGTTGCAGACCAGTAGAGACAGTGTAATTTGGAAACCATGGTGCTGTGGCTGTATCTCATCCCACCAGATGACGATGTTCTTTATCTTTATAAAGATACTGCCAATGTTGGCCAAGCTCTTACTTGTCTGCTCCTAGCCCAGAAACTATTAGCATGAAATTTAAGTGAATAACACCCACTCTTCTCATCACCCATAAAAACTGGCACCACTTATTTTTTAGACCACTACTAAGCTCTTGGGCTCCCTCTACTGATACTGGATGAACAAGTAGGTTCATTAAGAACTAAAACTCTTTCCAGAAGGTTTCAAAGTCTTGCCTAATTACAATAAACAGTGCAAGAAGGGAGCTGGAGGGAGCTGGTCTGGCTTCCGTTGCCTAGAGCCTGGAAGTAGACCTGTGAAAAGTCCATACTTGGGGATGTGTGGATAGATCACAAATATGGACGTAGATCTTATGTTTCTCTGTAGGAAGATGAACAGCTATTCAAGAAAAGAGCAAAGGCATCCTGGAATGACAAGGCTTTAATGAGGTTGTGTGCTCTTGTACTTGGCTTTACTTTGGTTATACCCTCAGTTCAGCTTCCTGTCAGTGTCTGAACTTAGACTGTGGCCCAATACTCTGAATTACAAGTAAAGCATCTTGCAACTTGTATCAGTGTACTTTAAATGGGATTTTTATTTGGAAAGTGTAAATAAGGAAGCAATCTTTTGTTGAAATCCTTTCTCTCATATTTAGAATTTTCCTACATAGAACTTCTTGATTAGGGTGAACCAGAACATTGGTTAGTGACTCAGATTAAAGGATTATACAGAGTGGGTGCCACATTGACAGTGAGTCTTATTTCAGGTAAGGAATTTGGTGGTACTAGCAGGTAAGATGATACAGGATAAGTTTTGATCGGTTGCTTCTTAGAAGGAGTAAAACTTTACTAATTAAGCTTTCAGAAAATATGATGTTATAGTTACATGGATGTAAAATTTCATGACTATGTAAATGAGTGTGGAATCTAGTCAGGGATGTAATAGTGAGGTTCACGTGCAAGGCCATATGGTGAGTTCTGTAGGGGCTATTCCCAAGCAGTATGGGAGAGAAGGAGGAGGGAACAGGGGTGCCAAATTAGCAAGGAGAAGTAAGCAACAGGAGGGAGAGAGCAGCAGGTGCCAAGTAGACTAGGGTTCCTGGAAACTAAAGTAAATAAGAGCTCCTTGTGCAAGGTCTAGTCTGTGGGGTGAGATCAAGGAGAGCCCTGAATCCACATGAGGAGCATGGGCCTGACTATACAGTGATGGAGGGCCTTGACAGGAGAAGAGTGGTACAGTCGCATCTTAGTTTTAAAGGGACCTCTTTAGGACCACATAGAGTGTTGGGGACCACTCTGCCTGGTCTCAGGAAGCTGTGGCCCCCCGTGACTTAGGCTGAGTGAGAGACCTCTAGACCAGGAGCCACTAAGGAGACAAAAACTTATTTCCCTGGCATGAACGCTGCCTGTTCTGTGCCTGGCCTTTAATGCTTGATCAGTTAGCCAATGACTGGTAACAATTCTCTAGGAAAGAGAATGAACCTAAGACAGGCATGATCACGAAAAGGCCTCTGGGAAGAGACTCACAAGACTGTGGAAATGAAGGGGTGATCAACATCAACCCCTGCCCCCTCGGCTATGTCAAAGCCTGAGTCTTTGTTCTTAGATGTGAGAAATCCAAGTCTCCTGGCTGCTTTTGTCACTCCTGCCCAACTCGGGCCTGGGGATATAGCTAAAGGGGCAGCATAAACCAGAGACAGTGGACCCCCGGTGTAATCAGGCCTGGGACATAGAATATGCAAGATCCTGTGAGATCTGTTTGCTGGAGGATGTTATTAACTTGGAATTTAAAGGCATCAACAGGAAACCTTTGGAACCTGTAGTGTTTTCATATGATAAAACTCCAATCTCTGCCCAGAATCACAGCAGGAGTTCTGTTAGCATCTTTGTAAGTCACCTGTCACCTTTGATCCTTTCTGCCAGACTCAATCCACAAACTGAGTCTGCTTTCTTAATAAAAAGCTACGTGGGTAGAGGAATGGGGTGCTTTCCACTAGAGAAAGTGGCCATGCTGTTTCTATTCCCCCACAGAATCATGATTGTTTCTGTGTATTTTTTGTGTTTTGATGAGCATCCACAGGAGGGATGGATACTATAGAGGACCATATGAGGGTGGCAACTAAAGGGGGACTGTGACCAGTTAGGAGAATATTATAATAACCTAGGCAAAAAATAATGCCAAGCCAAAATTATAGTTCTAGAGAGAGAGAAGGTACTGTGATCTTCGAGTGCCTTGCATTGTGTTTGTAGATTAAAATGAACCATAGAGTTTGGAAATGAACTAGGAGGGCACTCATTCTCTAGGGCAATATAGTTTGTAATACTGCTTGATAAGATTATCCAGTGGTTAGTGCTCATCGGTGGTTTTCTGGGGTTTTGGGTGTTTTGTTTTGTTGGTATCTATTCTCTGAAAAGACCTGTGGATTATTTTTGTACTTCATTGATTACTTCAACATTGCATTTGGTGGTATAAGCAATTAAAAATTATAATTTTTTATTTTGGAAAGTTGTGCATTTATTCATTAAAAGGAACAGAGTTGAAATCCCCATGTTTCCTTTTATCTTCTTCTAAGAGTGTGTGTGTATGTGCATGTGCACTGATTTCTGTGCCCTTCAAATGTAAATGACCCATTCCTTGTGTCTTCTGGGTCTCCCTTTCCTGGGCATGCCTGTCCCTGAATTCCAAATAACTTTTATAATACTCAGCCAGTTCTGTGGCTTTTTCTGTCCCCCTCTTCACTTAGATTACAAAACAAAATGCTTTGTAGAACTTAAAAGTAAATCGTATATTAGTGTTAACAAGGGTAGGAAACTTTCTAATGTAAATGCAGATTATCTTACTGCACAATTTTTGTGGGGGAAAAACTATACCTAAAACTACATTTTTAGAATCAGTTGTTTTCAGTGGTGAAATTATTTTTTACAACTTTGAAATACATCTCTACATGTTTTGTGTTAATGCCCACAGAAGTGGAAGAATGTCAACAGTCAGAAAACGCACCTGCAGTTGAACCTGGTCACCTGGTGGCAGAGCAGCAGCAGCAGATCGTTCGGAGCAGCAGTACACCTGATGTCACCGGGCCTCTGTGCTCAGAGTCGGCTCAAGGTATGGAGGAGGTTCTTCAGTTATTAATGCAGAAATGTTGACTCTGGCTAGGAAGAAGCTTATTTGACTTAATTGCTTTCTACATTTGTTCTACTTATTTCAAGGGAATTTACTTCTTAGTTTTGGAATGTAAGGGTGTAATTTTTGGCAATAAAATATTTTCACTATTTATTTTAATATAGTTATATAAATTTCACTTACATATGTCCGGTGTTTTTCCAGTTTGGCATGTTTGGGAACTAGAAAGATGTCCTGAGTGGCTGGAACAGGCATGAAGCAGAGAATGTTATACCACAAGGTCAGGGAGAGGAGCAAGTTAGGTAGAAGGCAGAGCAGGATTAGGTGGATGTGGGAAAGGGCCATGAAAAGAGCCACAAAAGTTGACAAAATGGAAAGCTGCCCAGACTTTTGAAAAATTTTATTGGCAGCTTGTAGACTCTATGACATTGAAACTAATAAGTCTTAATAGCATTATTTTATGCGGTTTCTCCAACTTTCAACAGCAACATGGTGTGGAAAGCAAAGAGGCAGATGGTTGGACCATTGTACACAAAGAATGAAAGAACATATGTAAATCATGTTTAGTGTTAATTAACATACTTACCATTCAGTTTACTTTTATGAATTACATAAAGAAATAAGTAAACCTTATTTATTTACAAGTTATCTCAAAATTCTTAATGTCACAGTCATGCTAACCTCATCAAATGAGTAGGGAAGTATTGCTTCTTAGAATTTTCTTGAAATAAAAAAGTGCAATAAAAAATAATTTCAGAAATATATTATCTGAAGACTTTCTGTTCTCTGAAAGTTTTTGTGTGAGATTGTTGTGATATTTCCCCCCTTATATATATATTTGGGTAGAACCCACCATTTGCCAGGAGTTTTCTGTGGAAAGGTTTTAAAATACCATTCAAGTTTTAAATCATTATAAGACTATTCAGATTTTCCTTCCCTGTTTTAATTTTGATAATTTTCTTTTTCTAGGGATTTGTTCAATTCATGTATTTTTTTTTTCAAATTTATTGGTCCCAGATTTTCACAAAATCCTCTTATGGTCTTTATGTTTGCAGGCTTTGTGATGGTATTCCCTTTTTAATAACTGATTCTGGATATTCTTTTTCTCATCAGTCTTTAATCTTAAGAGATTCTGAGCCACCTTACTTACTGATTTCTTCTACCTGTCAGCTCACCTGGCTAACTCAGGCAGCTTTTCTCTGAGACCTTTTCTTTACAACCTCCAGGACAGTATTCCTGCCTTCTCTTGTGCTAACATAATGTGCTGAGAAAGAAGTGGCATTCAGTCCTTTTAAAAGGTCACTGTGGGCCAAAGGTTTATAGTGTGGACTTGACTCATAGACTACCAGTTTGCCAGACCTCTGACTACCTGTTTTATGTATCTTAGAATTTCTACACTTAATAATTGCCTATATATAAAAATACTTTTTCAGTTTTACTACCTTACATATTCCTCCTGTTGATTTTTTTTTTCTCCACCAAATCTCTATCTAGGTCAAAAGGTAGAAAACACACAGAATTTGAGTTCTTCAGAGCCTAAGCCCATCCAAGAGAATAAAGGATATGTGAAGAAAGAATATGAAGGAATAACAGTAAGATATTTTCAAACCAAATTAATTTGTCGTTAAACATAAGCATATAAATTACTGACACAATAATAAATTTATCAATGGCAGTAATAGTTTTCCATTTGGATGGGTCATAAACCCATGTAACCTTGAAGTCTTTTAAAGTCTTGCTTGCTTTCTATGTAAAATTATAGTCACTTTACAAAAATAGAAAAATTAACATGAAATGGAAACTACCTCCTAGTGTGTATTTGGCACTCTATTTTTTAATCAGGTATTTTTGCCTTTCAAAAATACATTCAGATTCCTTGTTCCTGACATCATTTTAGGTAGTAGCCTCCACCTGACATGAGTTGCTAGGTAAGTCAGTTTTTGCAAAGATCTGTTACGGTTTCTTTTTTTTTAAGTGTGTAAAATAGCATTTTTGAAACAGCTATATAGTATAAGGAAGAAAATTTAAAAGTAGCCTATAATTCATTTATGGAGATAACTCCTGTTTATTCATTTTTTTAAAAATGTGGTGTATATCATAGAAAACTCCAACATCATAAAGGGTACAAAATAAAAAGAGAAAGAGTTTGCCTAGAAGATAACCAGTGTAAAATTTCTGTTGTCTTTATTTTTGAAAAGGACATGTAACAGCTTATACATGTATGTTCTGTATGTATATTCCAGTAATCACATAAACACACACAAACTAACCCCTCAGCTTAAAAACTAGAACATTTCCAGTGGCACTCCCTTGGCTCGTAACTTCCTTCCGTGTCCCCTCAGAGGGGCAGCATTTTCTTGGTTTTGTGTTTATCATGCCCTTGCTTTGCTTTATAGTTAAACAATATATATCCTTCAGTTTTTTTTTAATTTTTAAACATTATAAAAGTGATGTTATTGTTTTATTCAGTCATTTATGTATTTCTAAGATTCATCCACATTGCACCATGTAGCTGTAGTTCATTAACTCTTCTCTGCTGTATTTTACAGTGAATATACCATAATCTATTTCCATTCTCTTGTTGATGAATATTTAGATCATTTGAAATTTTTTTAATGAAAGATGCAGCTATATACATTCTTGTATGTGTTTGAATATCTACAAGATTAAGGTTTTCTCTGTGGTAGCTATTTAGGAATAGAATTCATGAGTCATAGAGTAGAAGAATATTCTTCCTTACAAGAGAATGTGTATTTTCCAAAGTGGTCGCACCATATATTTCTGCCAGCAACATGCAACGAGTTGCCATTCATTCACATTCATGTCATCACTTGCTTTACCAGATTTAAAAAATTTTATGACTTATGTAGGTGAAAATGGGATCTTATTTTTGTATTTTTCAAATTACTGATAAAGTTTAAAATCTTCCCATATGTTCATTGATCGTGTGTGTTCATCTGTGAAATGCCTAATGATGTCCTTACCATTTCCTATTGATTTGTCTTTTTCTCTTTAATTTGTACTAATTCTTCATATAGTCTGAGTACTGATCCTATTTTGGTTGTTTCTGGCAGATTTATTCTCCCAAAGTACAGCTTATGTTTACACTTTCTTTGTGGTGTCTTTTGATGAAAAGAAGTTCTTAATTTTTCTATTCTTGGTTATCAAACATTTTTATGGCTCAGTTTTATGGAAATTTTAAAATACCAGTCCACAGGGATAAATACATTTACCTTATAATTGTAAGTGTTTTAGTTTTTTTGTATACATGTAAGTCTTTGCTCCATCTGGAATAGATTTTTATCTGGGGAGTGAGACAGGGATCCAGTCCCTCGTCCCTCCCCGTACATAGATAGCTACATGTCCCAGGTCCCATTTGTTGAATTATTATTATTTTTTAATTGATCTGAAATACCGCCTCTCTTTTTCATATATACTGTTTCCCAGATGTGTGAGGCTTTATTTTGGTGTTTCTTACCTTGATTCTGGTTACTTTATTTCTCTGCACAGTAGTACAGTATCTTAATTAGTGTAGTTCCCCACTTCTTTATCCTTTCCCAACCTCTTCTAATGGAAACTATTTTTCTACTACTTTTTGTCTGTCATTATTGCTAGTCTTCCATTGTTGAGAAGTCTTCCATTCATCCTCTTTGTTGTTTCTCATTCTTTGTCCTTGTCCTTCAATTTCACTATAGTATATTTAGGTGCAGTTTCTTTTAGTTTATACATTTGTCTTTTTGATATATGCTTTGTGGCAAATATTTGTAGATGCCATCTTCCATTGTTTTTGGAAAATTCTTGCTAATCATTTCTTCACATATTGTCTCTTTTTTGTTCTCTCTGCTCTTTTCCTCTGGGATTCTAGGAAAAAGTATGTTTAGACTTTCTTATTCTGTCTTCCATGTCTCTTAAGCCCCTTTCATATTTTCCATTTTCCTTGGCCCTCTGAGTACATTCTAGGTAATTCATCAAATCTGTCTTTTATTCAGTTTAATAATTCTCTCTTTACTTATATGTAGTCTGCTGTTTAATACTTCCATTGAGTTTTTTAGTTCAACAATTATGCCTTTCACTTTTGAAAGTTCAGGTTGATTCTATTCAAGTATATCTGGTATCTGTGATTTCTAATAATCTCATGTTGCTTGTTCATTTTTGTAATTCTTATCTTTTATTTTTTTAAATTATTCATCTATTATACTTCTAAATTCTTTATCTGATTATCTGAAACCCTTGGGAGGGGGGTTTAAGTCTAGTATTTGTTGTTTCTGAGACTCTTGTGCATGGTGATTTATTTCCTTAGGTGTTTGGTGGTCTTTGATTGAGTTCCAAGATGGCTGATCTTAATCTAAGAAAACTTGAATGTCTGGAGTGATGGAGTTTCACCAGGACAGCCTTTGCATTTGTTTCTTCCAGGAACCAGGGAGTACTACTGTAATCCTAGAGTTTTAGTTCTTTTGCCACTGGCAGTGGTAATACTAGATTTACACTTGAGATAGACCCATTTCACTGCCCAGGTTTCTACTTGCTTTGGGAGAGGGGCTATGGATTACTTGGATTTTCTTTCACTTCCTTATGAGTCCCGAATTAAAACCCAAATTTTTTATGTAGGATCTAGTTCTGTAGCTGGTGGACATATCATTTCTCATTTGGAAGCAGAAGAGCCTGCATTCTGCTTTTCAACTAAGGAAATATCTGGGTATATTTTCATTATCACATTAGAACTATTATCATCCTTCTTTAAGGCTGTATAATATTTTTTAATATACCGTTGTACACCTTCTTTTTTGGCTTATAATTATTCTGTCTTTTAATTAATTATATCTTAGTCCCTACTTCTCATTTGTTTGCTTATTTGTTCTTTTACTTGGTTCATTGAATCTAGGTTTCCTTAATAGACTCTACACTGGAGAACCTTAAATTTACATCTTCATTCCTGGATTTATCTTATCTCACAATCCTGAATTTTTGTTGCCTACTTACAGGACATTCTCTTTGGATATTCAGCCCATAGGTGAAAATTCAGATATTAGAAACTTTCTCTGTTCCTTTGTTCATTATCCTTTTTTTCCTTCCTTCCTTTGTCACCATCATTCTCATGGTCCCCTAGGTTCATTTCCTTTTGTGATTTCATTTTATTCCACTGTCATATGCAGCTGATTATAATCTCTTATCTGCCATTCTTCAGCATTTTTCTTTTTTTAATTATTTTATTGTTGTTCAATTACAGTTGTCTGTATTTTCTGCCCACCCCTCTCTCCCCATCCCCTTCAAACCCACCTCCCTCCCTTGCTTCCACCCTCCCCCTTGGTTTCCTCCGTGCGTCTTTTATAGTAGTTCCTGAAAATCCTTCTCCCCTCTGCCCCCTCCCCCCTCCCTTCTGGCTGTTGTTAGATTGTTCTTATTTTCAGTGACCCTGGTTATATTTCATTTGCTTTTTTCTTTTGTTGATTATGTTCCAGTTAAAGGTGAGATCATATGGTACTTGTCCCTCACTGCCTGGCTTATTTCACTTAGCAAAGTGCTCTCCAGTTCCATCCATGCTGTTGCAAAGGGTATAAGCTCCTTCTTTCTTCTACGTAGAATTCCACTTTCTTATTTGCCTTTTCCCACACTCTCTCTCCCCCCACTTCTCTCTCTTTTATACCAACAAAAGCCTTATCTGCTCATTCCTGAATCACCATAACAGTTCCATAACAATTTCTTCTTAACACTAACCCTGCAGATAACTACTGGACTTTTCTTTCTAGATATGTTTTTAATCACAGTAAGTTATTGTCTGAAACATATAGTTGCTCATTTTTTCAATGTTGGGTTGAAATTCCTAAACCTGATGTTGAAGGCCCACTGGCAGCTGCCTCTTTTAGAAGGTGGTCTGCATTTTCTTCTTATCTTTTTTCTCTTCACCTGCCTGCCCTGCATGGCCTGCTATAATCAGCTTCTTTTCCTACACATAGAACTTGCTGATTACCACTCAGTGCTTCCTGCCTTGAATCCCCTCCTGCCTTCTCTCTACCACTTCATGTCTGTTGCCTTCTTGAACAGCTGTCCTGTTACTGTGGCCAATTAAGGTAACACTTTATTCTGCGTACCTTGTAGAGAAAATTTATTTGCCTATTTTGCTTATGTACCTTGTAATCATTTTGTGTAATTTATGTATGTTTTGTCTCTCCAAGCAATGCATAAATTTTATAGGATGCAGATTGCCTCCAAATATTTTAGTGTTCTGTATTTAATACAGGGTCCAATGCTGAATGGTGCTCAGGAAAGTCTGTTGCATGTTTAACAAGTAAGGCACTAAGTGACTTTTAGAAAAGTCTTGGTGGAGTTTATCCCTTTCCAGCCAGCAGACTTACCATCTGTGGGAAACTCAGGCCTTCTGGAGAATTGCATTCACTATATATGTGTGTTTGAGCAGAGGAACAAAGAGAACTTTAAAATAAAGTATTTTCATATAATTTTGTATTTATTTTCAGTAAATCAGTTTAATTGAATGTCATTTGACAAAGTAGAAGCCATAAATTTTGGATTGTGTGTAATTTATAATTCAGTTATAATTTGTGAACACATCCTTTAAATAGAAACAGCATTCAGGTTTTTTGTTGCTACTATTGTTTATTTCTCTTTCCTTAGAAATGTAGACTAAAAACTTTACAGTCTTATAAAATTAAAACTTTCCTGTAACAAATAAAGTATTTCTTTTGTCTGAAGATCTTGGTTCGAAGAAGCAGCAGCTCTGCTGAACTGGAGTTAAAAGATGATTTGCAGCAGACGCAAGGAAAATGTAGGGAAAGACAGAAGAGTAAGTTCCAGGAAATGTGGTCTGTTTTCATCCAGATCCAGAGTTGTTGTATTTCATTTTCTGTTTACTTTCTAATTTAAATGCTATCATCTGAAGAGATGTGGTTGTGAAATGGGACATTTTTATTCCTGGAATCTTAGGATTGATGGACATTTAGTTCACACATACAATAAACAGTCCCAGTCAGTTACTTGTACCTTAGAGACCTAACTCCACCACCTCCTCCCCCCACCCCCGTCCCCGACCATCAGGCCTTTCCTCAGAGAGGCACAACCAAGGCTAATAGCTAGGTGAGCAGACAAACCAAGAAGGAAAAATGATCTTCCCTAGAGTGTCCCCACCAGCTAGGAGCAAAATGCTTCAGAAGTACGTTGAAGTCAATAGTATAAGTACTTAAAAAATAAAATTTGATTGGAATCCTTACACATTTTATCATGTGCTGTAAAATGTGGCCCTAATGTGTCTTAAAACTGGTTTCTCAAGAGCAAGTGCTGGACCACCTTCTTCTCAGAGCAACATAGTAAACGACTCAGGTCCAGGGTGTTCTTGGTGGGATATGGAGGAACTTCTCTTAGTCTCCTTCTTCAGTCCCTGTTGTCTTAGAGTTCTGTGGCAGTGAAGTAAGGGACTTAACAGGTTAGTAACTGGGACAACTTTCAATTCTTTGAAAATGGGAAGAGGACAACAGATTAGAAGCAGTAAGGCTGGGAACTGTCAGCTACAGATACAAAAAGCAGCTGAAAGAGTGAGCCAACAGAAAGGGGAGACACATAAAATTGTTATGAAGTAGACAGGAGACCTGGAAGAGTAAACTGTCTAGGTCTGTTTTGTGTTAGACAAAATAACCCTCTAAGGCTTAATAGCTTTTGAAAGCATCATCGTATTTTAAAAAATTACAACTTTTTAGTATATGAAGGAGAGAGTTTCTACTGCGGATGTTTTGCAGCAGAATACCTCATCCTCTAGCGATCCTGGGTGATTCAGCCTGAGTTGAGGTCTAGACATTAGGCTCAAAATGTAAAACATCATTAGACTCTTCTAGCCTGCAGAATAAACTTGCATTTGCGGTGAACCAGTTTCCCCCCTTTTCTTCCACCCACCCCCATTTTATAGTTTTATAAGTTGCAGTACAAAACTTCAGGAATTGATGCAATCCTTTGGGTATGTGGTATAACTGAGTTGAAGCCCCTGAAAACAATGCTACTTGTATGATATATAGTGGAACTATAATAAGTATTAAGGTCCTGCACTTAAAAGCTTTGTTTCATTGAGCAGGAGCCCCACACAGGCACGTTTTGAGTCCTTCTGCCCTTTATGATTCCTGCTGTGTCAGGTGTTTATTTACTTGTGTGTAGGTAATTGTGAACATTCTAATTTCCAGCTATTAGTTATCTCCGACTTTGTTTCTTCCATTGTGCCAGGTGAAAGTGTCAGCAGTAACACAGCTCTGGGCTATAACAATGAGGCAGAGTTGTCCATGAGCTCATGGCAGACCTGTGAGGAAGATACAGAACTAAACTCTCCCACAGATGTGGCTGATTCTGATGCCCGCCATTGGTTACAACTGAGTCCCACTGATACTTCAAACTTAACAGGTAACTGTGTCTTTGAAAAGGAGCCAACAGTGCTAATGGTTGGGAGATCCCATGGTTTCCTAGTTGTAAGAAATTTAGGGGTCCTTTAGCAAAATGATGATAAGGGTGCCACCTCCAACCAAATTGCTTGTGACAGCCCCAACCACCTGTTTATAATCAGTCATGAATTTTGAGACATGTGGAGAGGGTTGTACATGAGTGACCAGATAATGAAAAGAAGCCTACAGCCACTATCCACCAAAGGAAGAAGCAATGATACTCATGTCAAGCCTTTGACATCCCTGACTCTGAAAACAGAAGAGTGATTTTATTCACTTTATAAGGGCCCTAAATCTAGGATAAGTTTTAGACTTTGAATAGCTTATTGATGAATATGTTTTTGAAATTTTACTATGAAAAGTGAGCACCAGTGAGCATAGTATACAATTTAAGAGATAGAACAACAGCCCTGGTGGGCTAGCTCAGTTGTGTAGAGTGTCATCCTAATACACCAAGTTTGTGGCTTTGATCACTGATCAGGGCACATAAAGAAGCAACCAATGAATGCATAAATAAATGGAATAAAAATCAATGCCTCTGTCTCTGTCTCGCTCTCTTTGTCTCTCTCCCTTTGTCTCTCTCCCCCACTCCCTTCTCTCTCTAAAAATTGATAAATAAAATAAAAAAATACAATATCCAAATCAGTAAGATTTCCTAGAGGGCCTTCTCAAGTCCCTTCCATTCTCCCATTACTCTGTGACCCTATCTCAAAAAATTTTTATAATCCTTTGATTTATTTATAGATCTACCACATATGTCTGTCCTTGAGCAATCAAATATGTCATATTTTTAAACTTCTAAAAATGATGTTATACTTCCTATTTTTCACCTTTTACCCCAGAGTATAGTATTTTTAAGATTCATATGTGGACTACAGAGCCACACTTTCTGGGTCTGCATCCAGGCTTTGCTGAGGAATTGATGGGTGACTTTGAGCAAGTTAGTTAATCTCGCTGCCCTTCCTCTCCTTTTCTGTACAACAGGTATAATAGTAGTCCCTGCTATAGGGACTACTTGTTGTTGGAGGAATGAAAGAATGAACATACAAGTCTAGTGCACAGAATATTGTGTGGAAGTGCTCTGCAGTTTAAGCTATTCATATGCACACATACACACATACATATGCACACACATGTATAATGTGTGACCCTGGGGGTGCAAACCTTGAAAGGTTCAGCTCCCTCACCTTTGTGACAGGGCTGTTGAGAATGGTGACCCCAAAGAGAGTTGGGTATTTGTTTTGCTTAGTTTTTCTGTCAAGAGAGACAAGTATTCTGAGGAATTCAGTGTGGAAAACACTGACCATAGCCAAGTCTTTCCTGGTCTACCATGCTCATGTTTACATACAGATATTTTTTATGAAACAACAAGCTATAAATCACGTGTTGAGTAGAAGTTGTTATTAAAATGCTAAAAGTGATTTTCATATAAAGTTTTACCTTAAGTAGTTTTTATTAACCAAGCAAACTTTGGTTTCTATTCATCCTAATGTAAAATTTAACCAAAATCTGTGATGTTTTGGAAATTTTTGATGGAGTAACATTAAAACTTCATAAAATTTACATAGCAAAGTGGTGTACGATAAAATCTTTTATCTATAAGATAGGTAAGACCAAAAAATATGATCTTAATGTGTATTTAATGTATGTGTGTTTTAAGAATAGAATAATAAACAAAAATAGACCAGTTAGTTATAAGTGACTAACATACTGCCTTATAATGCTGTAGTGCTGTCCTTAAAAGATAGTAGACATTTTTGGCCTATGTATTCAAATCTGCCAATGGTAGAATCCTTGCAAAGGCAATGAGAAAATGGTTGGGAAAATATGGGCTTAGTTTATAAGTTATTGGGTAGCAATTTGTACTTCTCAAATTTTCATTTCCTTTTAAAGTGATTTAAAATTGTTTATATATAGTTATGTATAATGATTTTGAATAATAATACCATAAGTTTTTATGGTATCTAACCCCTTTACAAAGAACTTGATTCTGTATGGTAAGAAGGCTAAGTCTGACATAGTCTGTTTTAGAGATGGGAAAACTTAGTCTCTGAGAAATTTAGTCTAGCTAGAAGGTACATGCCACAGTTAGAACTGGATTTTAAAGTGTTTTGACTCCACATACAGTGCTGTCTACTCCCTTCCACTGCACTGCTGTTAAAATTACAACTGCAAAACCCTTTAAACTATTTGAAAATCATTAATACATTTATGGAATAAATGGCTTCTCTGGGTTTAATATACAGACTACCTAAGGGAAACTCATAGTGGCACTATTGAAGGCAATACTGAATCTTTAAGTTGAATTTATTTAAACAGAAACTAGTTTTAATTATTTTTATTGAAAAGAAAGAAAATTGGGTGATTACTTCCTTTGTCCTTTGGAAAGAATAGTTTTGATCCCATTTCAGAGTATACGTGGGATAGCTCAATTTAATAAACTTATGTGAGGTAACTGTATATGCTATACTCTCTCTGTCATGATTTACTCCTCCAGCTACTTAGCTCTTCTTTGAAATGCTGATGTAGAGAATCAGCACACGCAGTTCAATAGTTCATCATGTCATCTGTGAAAAGGACAAACCGTAATATGATAAGGTTTAAGGATTATCACAGTTCTGAATTTAACTTTCTGTTCTTAAGAGGATTTCTTTATAAATGTACAAAAGAAAACTCATGTTAGCCCTGCCTTTAGGACATGCCAAGAGAGTGATCAAACAATTTGAGTGTATCTGTTTCTCATTGAATAATCCTACCAATTATCAAATGCTTAGAACAATAAGTGTCTAAAATCTTAAATTCCTTCATCACTGGCAAAATAACAGTTTAGTTTTATATTTGCTTTCTCATTTAAATCATTTCATGTTTACTGAAAATAACAGCTAAATTAACAACTGTGCCTTCTGTCAAAATGTACTGGGTATTTGTTTTAATCTGGTATGCTAAGACATGCAGACATGGAAATGATTATCATGAAGGAATAACTTTATACTAACAGGTCCCTAGAAACAGGAGGCCAGGCCTGTTGTGCAGGTGAGCCACACAGGAAAGCACCAGAGTTGGTCAGGAGACAGTGGGAAAGAGGGGGAAAACTGTACAACAGCCTTAATGTCATTTCCATGGGAAAGGAAAGGCAAGCCAGGATAAGCAGAGATAGGATTAGGTAGTTTGGACGGTTTCAGCTAACTCTGGAGCATAGATGCTGACCCTGGTTGCCCAGTACCAGGCCCTGGGGTGACTGTGGCAGGGTGATATATTGGCTTGATGTAAAAGAGCCAGATAAAGGAGATAGTTGGGAGGTATGAGCTTTGGATTGGGTAGTATGAAAGGAACAATTTCTGGTGAGTTGTTGGGTGTCTCTTGGAATTATTAACCCTAGGGGGCAGGGAGAGTCCTTTCCTAATCTGGAGGTTCCAGATCCAGAGTATCACTTGATACCTTTCTCAATTTTGTTCTGCTGAGGTAATGATTTTGAAGAATATTTATGACTCTATAACTAAGAATATTCTCTTATACTAAATAATCTTATTTAGCAAATAAGCTTACAAACTGGAAATACTGATTTTGATGCTATAAGAAATAAAAACAGGAATAATCATAACCAAAACTGACTTAATAGCTTACCAAGAAAACAAGACATTTCCTTGTAGTGACAAATAATATGATAAGTGCTATGAAGTTCATATACAGAAAGTTTTAATCACAGAGATAGACAAATAGAGTAATAGAATAGAATGTAAAATACTGAATCCACACAGGAATGGAATCATGATGTTATGAAAGAGGTGGCAGTCTAGACCTAGCAAGAAAAGGATTAATTTTATCTTTTTATGCCTGTGGGGCAAGTATTTAGCCAAATAGAAAAAAATGAAATAGAATCCGTACCTTACACCATGCCCACAGTCAATTCCAGATTGATAAAATACTTAAACATTAAAAGGAAATTTTAAAAACTTTTGGAAGAAGAATACCTTCTAAAAATATCTGAAGACCTTTAGGTAGGAAAGATTTTCGTAAACAATATGTTTTTTAAAAGCTAACTGAAATAGAGTTATTAGTCATTAATTTAACTGCACCATAATTAAAACTCTTCTTATTATCAGAAAAACTTTAAGAACTCTAAAGGGTGGCAGAACCCTGAAGGGAAAAAGCCAGCTTTGGTGTTCTTCCCCTTCCAGGTTCCTTTCAGGTCAATGATGTGTTTTACGATAAGGTTTAGTAAGAAATGGTATCCAACATTTTGGGTTGGTGGGGAGGAGGTCAGTGTTCTTCCCCCGCTGGAGTATAATCTCGGGGAGGGTGTCTTTGTTGTTCACAGCTGATTCTTGACTTCCAGAACTGTACAGGGCAGGAGAGGAACATTGGTAAATAGCCAAATCAATGAAGGAACAGGGGTGTCCAGCTCACAGGCAGCATGTGGCCCAGCAAGGCTGTGAATGCAGCCCAACACAAAATTATAAATTTAGTTAAAACATTATGAGATTTTGTGTGTGTGTGTGTGCATTTAGTCACAATGAAATGAAAAGATCCTAGGTTAGCATACCAGCTTGCTCATGAAAAAGAAAGTAAAAGTAAATATTTAGCATTTTTTGGGTGAACATGAAATTTTCTGAAATTTCTCAAATCCCTATTTTTCATTAAGTACTGCTTTACTGAGGAACCATCTACATGTAAAATGTCAGCATCTATTTTGTTACTCATGCCATGAGTGCAGTAGTTTGGGCCAAAAACATTTCATCTCATTAAAAATTTTTTCACAGTAATATTGAGCCTGCAGTTATTTCAGATACTTCTAAAAGACTCAACATATTTTGATGGGAATGTTACCTAGGATTTTATCACTGAGGTATAAGTTTTTCAGAGAGCATAGGAGTAAGGAAAAATTTTTTTAGATAGGGTCCTTTTTATAACTGAGAATGTATTAGTTTGCAGGTAGCAAGGAAGTGCAGATGATGAGGTACCTAGCCTTTTTTACCTTGTGGTGTCACTCAAGCAAAGCTCCAGTGTGACTGGAGTTTGGGGGGCTAATATCTATTTTGGATGGCTGCATTTTAGGAATGGTGGGAAGGGATTAAACAGAACTATAAATCATCTAATCCCCTTTTTTTAATACCCCTCAAGAGATTAAGGACATCATAGTATTTTTTATGAGAAAAATAACTGCCATACTATGCTCTGTATTCATTTGGGGTCTTGTGTTGATTTATAAACTTTCAATAAAGCTTTATCATACCTTCTTGACAGACAGATGCTTGGTATTGCACTTATTTTACAGATTCAACATTAGGAGGATGAGTCTCTTTCAGAGAAGAAAAGACCCATAATCAGGCTTTTGTTCTCTATACCTCCTATCTTTGAGTCACGGTGTTTAGGAATTCCATTTTGAATGGAATTTCATTAGATCTGCACCTTTTATCGTGTCTCTTTAATGGATTATATGGTACTTATATGGGAAATACAGATGTGTTTTCTTTTAAGAAGGAACAGTGCTCCTGTTTGAGTAAGGCCTTTCCATGACACGATGTGCCACTTCATTAAATGTTTTGTTATCTTTTAATGTCTAATAAAATAAGCTATTACCAGCTGTCTTGGGTGCAGGAAAGGATGCAGACCATTTTTGGATCTGCCTTGGCTTCTTGTCAGATTCACTCCTTTTTGTTCCTCATTGAGTCTTGTCATTCCTCTATGTGTGTTCCTCACACCCACCAACTGTGCTTCAGTTTCTTTGATTAGGCCCTAAAAGCACCAATAACATAGGTACTCAATGAGAGTGGGAATTAATAATTGCCTAGAAATCAGTTTGTCTTCATCTGTGTGGGAAATTTTTGAGCAATACAAATTTAGGAATAATTATGTTAATAACAAATGGTGTAAGTAAAAGAGAAAGGGGATTAGTAGTAGAGGTAGGACACAACTTTTTAAACTCCCTCCAAAGATTTAAAAGAGAAGCAAAGCAAAGGAGATCCTAATTAAATCAACATATTGACAAGAAGAAAGAAAGAAAGAAAACACTGGTCTAGCTATATGTATGTATATCACATAAACTTTAGAGCAGAAATCATTTATTAGTAACAGCAGTAATTCTGAATTTATATGAACTTCATAACCTCTAGATATATGAAGCAAAAGTTGATAGAATTATAAGGAACTACTGATAAAACCATATTTATAGTAGACAATTTTAATAACTCTAAGAAATTGATGAGTTAAGAATATATTATATTATGTTATATTGTATTATATTATATTATATATTAGAGAAACCTTATACAATACAATTAATGGAGATGTTTATATATATTGAATGGAGATATTATATACCTGTATAAAACTTTGAACTGTATTAAAATGTGTGATTAAAAGCATATGGAACATTTACAGAAATTGACCAATTACATCTTTAAGGAAGTCTCAACCATTGTCAAAATTTGAAATCATACCACATTCTGTAAATGTGATGATATAAATTAAGAACAAAAAAATAATAAAACAAAAATACATGAAGAAACTAACCACTGTACTTTATGTAAGTCCCAAAAGAAATTAAATTATAAATTAGGTAATATTTCAAACTGGACTACAGTGAAAACTACATATCAAAAGCTCTAGAATGTAGCTGAAGACTATATGGAAGAAAATAGGTTTTTATATTAGAAGAGGAAAAATTTATCTGTGTGTTCTATTAAAAAATTAGGGGAAAATGGCAGAATAATATATAGAAGTTAATAAAAATGGAACTAATAAAGCAAAGTGCATACTCATATGCTAGAAAGTAATAGAGGGGACTATCAGAAACAACTCTTTAAAAAAATAAAATAGACGATTGGCAAGATTAAGGAAAGAGTATTGGGGGTGAAAAGGGAACAGAACTAAAAAAATTTTAAATAATGTAGTAGGTTAATTTGAATATATTTATAAAAATAAAGGCCAATCCCTAGTTTTATGAAGCCTCAAATAAATGAGAAACTATTTTTTACAACCTGTTCCAGATGCTAGAAGGAAAGAAAGCTCCCTAACTTCTGTTATCTAACTTGTGTTACCTTGATAATGAAACCAGACAAGGTACATACTTAAAAAGGAAAAATTAGGGTCCATCTTACTTAAAAGTGTATCAGCAAAAATCCTAAACAAAGCATCCCAATGATATCTAAGAATATTGGGAAAGGGTCATATACCAGAGGTAAGAAACATTCATTACAGAAACACAAGCCAAAAAGAAAAAATACATCATGAGAATATCAGACAAATCTCAGTTAAAGAAGATTTTATAAAATATCTGATCAGTACTCTTCAAAACTGTCAATGTCTTAAAAAAGAAGGAAAATCTAAGAAAATGTTATAGCCAAAAGCAGGCTAAGGAAACATGACAGTTAAATGCACTGTCATATCCTGGATGGAATCCTGGAACAGAATAAAGTCATTAGCTTAAAATTACCTAAAGCAGTCTAAGTATGGACTTTCTAATAATGATTTAATATTGGTTCATTGATTGTAACAATGTGCCGTATTTATGTGGGATGTTTAGTAATAGGGAAACTCGATGTGGAGTATATGGGAACCCTCTATACTGTCTTAGTAATTTTTGTATAAGTCTCAAAACTATTCTAAAAATATAAGTTTATTTTTTAAAATAATTCAGTAAAAATTGTCAAATACCAATTTTCATCTTAATGAGGGTAAACCTCAAGCACTGGTAATTTTCATTAAAGAAAAAGGCTCCATGGTGAAATCAAGATTATGTTTCCAGGGTTAACACACATGTTTTTCTCCATAGATAGCAGCGAATGCCTTGCAGATGACTGCAGCATAATTGCTGGAGGGAACCTCACCGGTTGGCACCCAGACTCTGCTGCTGTGTTATGGCGAAGAATTTTGGGAATCCTTGGAGATGTGAATAACATCCAGTCACCAAAGATCCATGCCAAAGTTTTTGGCTATCTATATGAACTCTGGTACAAACTAGCAAAGGTACTCTTACTATGTTACCTTTTATTCTAATATGGAAAAATTGACTTAGTTTAACATAAAAACTATGTTGCAAGTCGTTACTGAACATATCCTGGAAGAAAAACTAGCTGTTTACATGAAGTATGTTTGATTATCAAAGAATAAATAATACTTATAGTTTGGTTATTTTATAAATATAAAAATTATTTCATTTAATGCATAAATATAATATTACTATAGGATATTAAAGAATAGGGCATTGTTTAGTTATGTTAATTACTTTTTTAAATAAAACTGATACTGGTTTTATTGTACAAGATTTGAAAAATGTAGAAAAATACTAAGAAGTAAATTGATATCACCTCCCCACAGGATAACTAATAATAAAAATGGTCTTATTTCTATAGATAAATAAATTTTTGTTAGAGTACATACAATTTTCATTCTGGTTTTTGTTTGTGTTAATAACATACATTTCCCTCCTTTTTTTTCAATCCATAATTTATGTTTATACAGTATATCTCGTTGAACCATTTCTTATCATTTAGAGTTCAGGACCTCTTCAGGCATTAATATTTAAGGAAAAACAATGCCCTAATTTTGTATTACATCTAAAACCACATATGGTAAGTTAGACATATAATTTGAAAGGACAATAGATCTCATAATAAAAGAAAAACATGTAAACATTGTAGGTTATCACTTATAGAAATTTTATTGGAAGAAGCTATTTGACCATGGAATACAATATTGGAATATTGTTGGGATAAACTGTGTTGTTTCCTAAAATTCTTCTCTTTGTGAATTAGATACGAGATAATCTAGCAATAAGCCTGGATAATCAGTCTTCTCCATCTCCTCCGGTCTTGATCCCACCACTCAGAATGTTTGCATCATGGCTATTTAAGGCAAGTCGATATGTTTTTATTCCTTCATTGTAATTTCCTCTTCCTTCCTGAAATTGAGTTTTAAAAATGCAATTGCCCAATACTGGATGTTTCGAAGATAGTCTCAGTATTACTAAAGCCAACACATCCCACATCTCCATTTGGAAACCTGAAAAATAAATGAAATGCTGGAATGCTCTGCTGCATCTGGAGTTGATTAAATCTTTAAACATCGTCTTCTTGGCAGGCAACGACATTGCCAAATGAATATAAGGAAGGCAAACTACAAGCCTACAAATTGATCTGTGCCATGATGACCAGACGCCAGGATGTTCTGCCAAACTCAGACTTCCTGGTACATTTTTACCTTGTGATGCACCTGGGATTAACCAGTGAGGATCAGGTATTCTGTGATTCCTTTATCATGGTAGCCCATTATTGGGAATGTGCATATAACTCTGCAGGTCAAATCAGGATTTATGAAAATACATCAGAACTGTTAAAATTCTGAGTAGTTTTGACTCTTGCATACACAATACCACACTGGTCTTTCCAAAATGTAAATAAGATTTTATCATATACCTATTTCTTCTCCCCACTTACTTTGCATTGAATCAACCAAATTTGAATTTTATTCTGTGCACTTCTATATAATCTAAACTTTGCTTATATTGTCAGCTTCAAAAAGGCTGTTGGGCCACTTTTTGTTGGGGTTCTACATCACATATTGTTTGAAGAAAATGATTCTGGTCTTTTAAAAACATTCGAATGTTTGAAAACTATTATTTTAGAAGTTAGAATGTATTTGTGGAAGACCTCATCCATGGATTAGGGATCCTGACATTTCTTGATCAGGAGTTACTTTCATTTCTTCCACAAAGAAATATTGGTGGTTAAGTTGAAACAGAAAGGCCAAAGGTCATTAAAGAGTCATTAACAATAACATCTTGCCCTGGCTGGCGTAGCTCAGTGGATTGAGCATGGGCTGCAAACCAAAGCATCGCAGGTTTGATTCCCAGTCAGGGCACATGCCTGGGTTGCAGGCCACGGCCCCCAGCAACCACACACTGATGTTTCTCTCTCTCTCTTTTTCTCCCTCCCTTCCCTCTCTAAAAATGAATAAATAAAATCTTAAAAAAAAAAACCACAATAACATCTTTTTGTACACCCTGTGTGTGCAGGGTGGGCTGTGGCCAGTCCCTGGCCTTCCTCCTTTGAGAACTCTCCTGCCAGTGGGCAGAAGACGGGAAAGAAGCCAGGAAAACCCTGACTTTTGATTTTCTGTGTGAATGTCCTTCAAACAAGTGATGTGATTGATTTGTATTTCACAGAGATTATTCTGGACTCTGCTTGGAGGATGGATTTAAAAAATGTGAAAGTGGTAGGGTAGAGTAGGAAGTTGTGCCTGAAGACAGATTAATTAGGAAGTAGTTAAATGAATGTATAATTATTTTTTAAATGATAAGAACTAAGATGGTAGCATTGAAGATGGGAAGAACAAGCAGGAGTCAAGAAATTTTAAGGCATTTAATTTTATCACTAGGTCTTTACCAATTTTTGAGCTAGTGTAGATATTTATTAATGAACTTGAATCCTTCGTGAGTTGTAAGTAGTCATCCTTTCTGTATTTCCTTCATTCTTGAATGTGTGATGCAAATACAGACCTTTTGATACCCCTAGGATACATGTAAGAGGTCATTCTCCTAATTAACCACTTTGTCTTTTCTTTCTTAATAAAGATTTTATTTGTTTGTTTGTTTATAGAGAGGGGAAGAGAGAAAGAAAAAGAGGGAGAGAAACATCATTGTGTGGTTGCTTCTGAGTGCCCCCTACTGGGAGCCTGACCTGCAACCAGCTTGTGCCCTGACTGGGAATTGAACCAGCAACCCTTTGGTTACCAAGCCAGCTCTCAGTCCACTGAGCCACACCAACCAGGGCTTACTACAGCTTTTCTTTATTGCTTTAAAGTGTACTTAAATCTCCCCAACCAAACTATTGCATTATGTTCCCTGATTAACAATTTGAGCTTTAATCATTGAGATTTTTTATGTGAAGTTAATAGCCATACTGACCAACTGAATTGTTTTTGTTATATTTGCTCCTATTTCAGCTTTGTGTAAATGACATTTATATCAGGCTAGACTTAGACCCATAGTCTCATTTATTTTCTAAATGAAAATAGATGGGAAAATAGAAGTGTTTGTGCTCTGTGCTCAGATATTTTGCAGCCATCATTGCAGGTGGAAGCATCTTTTGCAGAATGTTGCAACTCAGGGCATGTGGTATAAATAGGGAAGAGAATTAACTCTTACAGATGGTAATGACATCCCTCAGTGACAGAACCAAGAGATGACTCTGTAGTTAACACTGCTGCACTTGCAAGGAGTATTTTGCTAAGTTTTTACAGAAAAAAAAATTTACTTGGAAATAATAATCAACTGTAGAATCTTCTAATTTAATAAAAACAAATTTAAAGTTAGCAGTAAACAGTATTTCTAGAATGAGTTTTCTTGAAAGTCATATACATAGGTGTGAGTTTAGAAACATCTTTCTATTTTTAAATTTGTTGGAGTGAAAATGAAACAATAAAATAAGATTAAATAAGTATAAAATTTGAGAATCCAAAACATTATTTTGAAAAACAGCATTTTACAGTACAGAAAAAGTTTTCAAATTTTATACTTAAAATCATTTTCATATTGTAAAGTATGCCATATTTTTTGTTAATTGATAATTTGTAGTTCATTGTAAAACACATAAATCTTTTTTTTTAAAGATTTGATTTATTTATTTTTAGACAGAGGGGAAGGGAGGGAGAAAGAGAGGAAGAGAAACCTCAGTGTGTGGTTGCCTCTCAAGTACCCCCTCTGGGGACTTGGCCCACAACCCAGGGATGTGCCCTGACTGTGAATCAAACCAGCAACCTTTTGGTTCACAGCCAGGTGCTCAGTTTGCTGAGCCACACCAGCCAGGGAAAAAAATACATAAATCTTAAATGATGGCCCATTGCTAGCAGTAGTTCCAATGTCTAAACTTCTAAGACAAAATGGGGATATCATAAATCTATTTTATAATCTCCCTATTGTTTAAATTTTTGTGTTTAATAGAATTAACTGTTTTGCTTTAACCTTTACAATTATTGATATATGTTTTAGAAGCCCTGGCTGCCAAACAGAATTTCTCTAAATAAACTTTACTCCTTTGCCAGAAGAAAATTACACAGATCTTCCAGTGAAAGAAACTTCTCATTTAAATAAGAAATATCTCTGGTAATTAGTTTAACTGTGGCCCACATGTCTAAATAGATCATTGGTGGTTGTTCCATAACTTATCTGTACTTCTGGAAACACGTTGTATTATAAAAGGAAAAGAAAGCTTTTACTATAAATAGTGCAGTTAAATTCAGTTTTTTAATTGGCAAACTGTGCTCCTGTGATGACTACCATCTCAGGGCTTGTTTCCATGTTGTGAGAGTTCTCAAGAGCCACCCTTTTACGTAGTCTGGCACTAAAGCCTTTGGTCATGCAGAAAGAGCATTATTAATTTTTCTTATTTTTAATAAGATAAGTAATAAAAATAATTTTTTTAAATTTTAACATTTATTAAATTTCACACATTAAAATCTAAGATGCATTTTTTCCTTCTGCCTCTGGGTGGCATTCTTGTCTGCATGACTCAGTTGTGTGGATCAAGGACTACCACTGAATTTTAAAATTGCCTTAAGGCCCAGGACCCTATGAGCATTACCGTGTGGCATGGTAATTTTACAAATGCTTTCCTGAATCTGAAAGTATCGAAATTATTTTAGAAGTGACTAATAATGTATTGACTTTGAAATAAGCTCTAAGATGTTAAAAATCTTTTTTTTTTTTCAGATACAAGGATGCTTGTTTTAATTAAAGACTTTTTAAATTAAAAAAACTGGGAAATAGGTGTCTCACAGATTGCAATCTGTGATACAATCATGTGAAGTCATCAATTCATCTAATATAGCAATTTTCAACTTATCTCCTCTGGTACACTGGTGTGCAATAGAATTTGTAAAACATACAGTGCCTGACTATTTAGTCATGGGTACTGACCTCTTTTTGTTAGCTTGTCAAATTTTAAAAATGACAACAGCCAATATAACAATAGCTGTTGGTGTAAATGAATCAAAATTATATCTGTTTTTTTGTCAGAGCAGAAAAAAATATATTTTTTGATGTGCTGCAGAACTTCAGTAATTAGCTTATTTGTGCCACAAGGTGAAAAGTTTATAAATTGCTGATCTAATATGATAGCAAATCAATTATGTAAACAAATATTGTTACCGTTATGTTTAAATAATAGTAAATTATATCGAATAGCCAGAATTCAAAAAGTGACATTCCAAATCAACTGTTTTTAATATTGATTGGACCAGTTTTAGCTATTCTAATAACTTTAATAATTTAATAGCTAAAGCAATGACCTTATTAAATAGCATTGCCCACAGTGTAAGTTTTTAGTTTTTTAGTGTGATTGAGAAAAATGCTTTGAAATAGCTTTATTTTTCCTTGACTATAAGTTTTTCAAAAATTGATTCGGTTAATGGTTTAGAAAAATAATTGGGGTCATAAAGACTCTCAGAATATCTGTAAATTATGAATGAAATTTGGAGTGCTTTTGGGGCTGCCCAGCCTGCCTATGAAAGGTCTTTCATTTGGCCCTCTTCTGCACAGCTGCTTTGTGTCTGGGGGGCAGAGAGTCTTTGTTCCCCTGGCACCTACAGTGCCAGACTCTGATGGGAACTGCATGATGTTCTCCCATTGATTCTTCTTTGCAGTTCAGTTAAAGAAATATCATAACCCATTGTATAAATAAGTAACATTCAAAAAATATTGAGAACTTTTGCCCAATGCCACATGTTTTTTATAAAGACTTAGAATTCACAGGCAGGCCTAGCTTAATCCACAAGGTATATCTTTTTTCATTGATTCACAGCTGACAAGTGTGTCAAGCAAACAGTCCTTGGTCCTATTCCTTCCTTCTGTCTTGTTTTATTTTATTTTTTTATCCTTACCTGAGGACATTTATTCACTGTTTTTGGAGAGAGAAGGGAGAGAGAAAAACATTGATGTGAGAGAGGAGCAGGGATTAGTTGATTCCCATACATGCCTAGACCAGGAAATTGTATGTGCCTGTGCCTGGAACTGGGATCGAACACACAACAGGGATTGAACTGGGGATCAAACAGGCACATGGCCCAACCGGAAATTGAGCCCACAACCCTTTGGGTAGGGAAGACACTCCAACCATGCCACACTGGCCAGGGCACCTTCTGTCTTGTTTTGCCTGGGCCCTGACCTTGGTCTCTCCTGATCTCAGAATCCTCCTTTTTGGAATACTGTCTCATGCCCAACCTGCAAATACCTTTCATAGTTGCTCCCTAGTTCATTACCCTTCTTTAATTTCTCTTCTAAAGTTGTTCCTAGTTTTTAGGTTTTCTTAATGCTTACGCAAATTTTTTATCTCAGTCTTCCCAAAAATATTTGGACATGAAAGAAGTTATGATTTAAATTTATTAAGAACAGTTACTATTAATTTCATCATTATTTAAAGCCTGTGGAAAGATCAATATGTGTGAAATGGAAAAGGACAGTTGAGGAAAGCAATTTTATTTTTCTTGTTTCTAAGAACATGTATCAAAGACTGGGAAGTTTTCTTTGCCTAAAATAAGTAAGTTATTTTTTAACAGTGACTTACAGATTTAATGCCTTAATATAATTCATCTGTTATACATCATAGTTGAATTCTCTTTAAATGAAAAGCTTATATTAATGCAGAATTATTGTTGCAAATTTGCATGTAAAAATTCTGGCAAATACTGGTCTTTGTTATTTTCATCTATAATGTCATTATCATATCCTGTTACACACCCAAAAAGCATGAGGCTCTCTCCACTGGAGGAATATGTATTATTTTTTTTGGAGGTAACAACCCAGTTACAAATCAGAATCATAGTAACATAAAGTTATGATATAGTATAATATAGTGTGAAATTGTGTAACTGTTCAGAGCGTGGACTTCAAGACAGCCTGTGTGAGCTCTAGTCTTGGCTATACCCTTACTCAAGTCGTTTGACCTGGATGTGCCTTGGTTACCTTACCTATAAAGTTAGGTAATTATAGTGCCTATCCCGGAGGGTTGTTTGAAGACTTTGAGAAGGTAAAACATGTAAGGCACTCAGTTCAGAGCCTGGACACAATGGCATTCAGTAAGTGTGAGCCCTCGTAATGATACTGAAGAGGGTGAGGAGAAGGACAGCAGCAGTTTGAGTAACCAGGTTATTTTATTTTTCTGACATCTTAAATGTTGACTTTTTTTCTTCCTCCATATATTTATTTTGAACAAATGATTTCACTAAAAATATAGGTAGGCATTGTGAAATTTCAGAACATGTGGAGAAATAACCTCTCCCCATACTATGGGTCAAACATAGTAGTATGTTTAATTAACTCTTGTGTGATTCTGAAACATTTCTTGTGTGTCCCTGTCTCTTGACTCACTTTACTCGTTCCTAGCCTCACCTACCATGCCTTATAAATGATAGAAGTGAGAAAGCTGAGCTCTGTGTGTCACTAACTCCTTGCAGCTGGATTGACATGGATCCAAATTCCATCTGGCAGAGGCAGCTATGTGGCGCTGGAAAGCAGACACGGAGAGTAATGGGTGGCAGCTGTTGTGGAAGTTTTGCTCAGGCACCTGTATTGCTGGTGACACGAGCAGTCAGCTGAGTCTCCTCAGGAACTGCTCTGTGGTGTGCCTGGGTGTTTCTGCTTGCCACCTTGTTCCTGGCTGCAGGGGGTTCATAGTTGGTTACCTAGCACTTGTAGAAATTCTATCAGCCATCTTATGCCATAATATAAATCCCCTTCCTCTTAATCTCAGCAGAGTGGATTTTATTGTCTGCAAGTAAGAACCTGGCTTAGATGGTGACTACTCTGCAAGGTACTATGCTAGGCACTGGCAATACGTGATCAACACTGGTTTATATATTTCAGCTATTAAATGCACTGCAGTATTTCTTTTCTTCTTCCCTTAATTTTGGTTACTTTCTTTGTAGCCAAGAGTAATTAACTTGTTTTAGGAACATTTTACTTTCATTTAATTTTATATTTTAATGAACCTTTAGCTATACCAATGTTAAGAAAACAATTTTAAACATTACATATAAAGTAATATTCTATCAAAGAAGTCAAAATAGTTCATGATTTTCATAACAAATGTTACAACCTCCTCTCATGAGGTGTATGATGGAATAATATAATAATAGTCATTTGTAAAAAATCTCTCAAGGGGCCCCTCAGTGAGCTATGAAAGCAAGGTGCAGGGGTGATACTTGTAAATTGGCCATACCTGACTCCTTTAATAACCCCAGACAGCCTGTATCATGCAGTGATATGTAATAATTGCATCACCTTTTTTCAGACAAAGAACTGTTCTTTGCTGAAAATTTACTTTTAACTAGAACCATATTATGTTAGATACACATAAATTTATAAATATATTTAAGGCTGAACATAAATGAGTATTTGGTTTCAGAGAATGAAGAATAAAGATGGCAAAGTAGGAACCTTGTTTATCTCAAATCCAGGGAAATAATTGTAATACATCTCAAAATATTTGTTCTGTACATAAAGATTTTTTTTTTTTTAGATTTATTTTATTTTTAGAGAGGGGAAGTCAGCGAGGAAGAGAAGGAGAGAAACATCAATGTGTGGTTGCCTCTTGCATGCCTGCAACCCAGGCATGTACCTAGACCTGGAATTGAACCTGTGATCCTTTGATTGTAGGCCAGCACTCAGTCCACTGAGCCATACCAGCCAAGGCAGAAAGTGTTTTTTTAAACCAGTGTTTGAATTCATGGGATTTTAATGCAATTCTAGCAGGATAAAGTGCATATTTATAAATTTAAAGGTCTACTTGATGTTTAAAGGATTAAATATTAACCTTGGTATGCTTCAGTGCAGGAAATTTATAAGGCTAACTTAAAAGCTTCATTTAAAAACAATTCTTAAAAACTATAGGGTTGTACAGTGAGTAAAAATAGGACTAAGTCCAGGCCTTATTCCTAAGGTTTTTAAAAATGGGGAGATCTGTCTTCCAAGACTATAGGATATAAGATAGCTTCAAAATACATCCAGCATTTGACTTTTATGGATGACAGTCTTCTTATTGGAAGCTAAAAGACCTGGATGCTAGATTTAGCTTTGCCACACACTGGCCATGGGGACTTGCCAGACCACAGATGGTCAAGTGAATGAGCTGGACCTGAGGACCTCTAAGGACCCTCCTATTGAGCATTCTTGGATCTTCTGATTTATTTTTAAGCATTTTATTATGAGGGTCACATTGTTCTTTACTAAAGGTTCAATAAATTTTTTACTTGGAATATTTTTCCTTACTAAAGCCCTAACTAGGTTCTGAAAGGTATATACAGTGGTATGATGCATGTAAATGAGAATCTATAATATCCATCAACTTGTGCAAAAGGCCAAATTAGTGATACACAAGTTATAGAAATTGCACTGGGTTGAATACTCCTAGTTAAGTTGGTTTGAAAGGAGCTCTCAGAAGAAGTAGAATTTGAGCAGGAATTTCAAAGATGAATAGGATTTAGATGGTAGGATAAGAAGCAGGGTGGAATGTCACATATCAAAGATATGGTCCTTCTCAGGCCATGGTCAAGGAACGGTGACCATTGTGATTTTGATTTAGTACCACATATGTGCACTGTAGAGCCTTGATTCAGTCTTTTTTATCCAGTGGATAATGGGGAACTGTTGAAGATTTTTGAGCACAACACTCAACATGACAAAAAAAAAAACATTTTAAGAAACTTAAGCTACAGTCATTATGTGGGAAGAATTATAATCAGGAGAGAATGATGACAACAAGCACAGAAAGGGGATTACTATAGTAGCCTAGGGGCAAGGTGATGAGGGCCTAACAAAGACTGAGATATGGATGGGTTTGTGTGTGTGTGCAAATTTATTTATTTATATATGTGTACATACATATATATTTATGTACTTGCATGCATATGTGTTTTGTGTAGATTGTGCATATATTTGTATGGGTATGTATAAAATACTTTGGACAGGTAAAATATAATGCTGAGTGGTAAATGCCCTGAGAAGGTAGAGATTCCTGATACTATATCCATTATCCCTGAAAGCAAAAGTTGATTCAGAAAAGAAGAAGTTGATTCAGCAAGAAGATGAATTAAGGAAAGGTGGCAGGGGTGGTGAGCAAGGGATATGATCCTCCTCTTCATCGTGGACATTGTTGCACAAGGGCAGGCTAGATATATCAGGGGTTGTCCCCCAAAGAATTCTTGCCTGTTAGGAAGTAAAAATGTGTGGGAAAGATTTCCAGGTGTGTTTTCTCTCCACTTGAGAACATATTTTCTACCCTGTTGGAATTAAAACAGTTTATATACAAAGTGTAAATTTTTTTATATTCGTTAAACTGGAATTTCTAAAGGTTTCTGATATTTTACATATTTGTTAGTCAATTTTGTTACTCTTTGTTTTTGAAAGTAATTTGACACTTAAAAACACTATTCTTCTAAAAATATTTTTATTAGTTTGAATTTACTCTATTTACATTAATGAGACTTTATTGAGTATCAAGGTGTACTGGAGCAATAAACAAAACTTTTGATTTGACTTAGGTTTGTTGGAATAATATCTACAAGGATAGATAGTATGTATCTACCTTCTCCTGACATATTATTAAGTTAATGATAGTTCTTATTATCATCACTTACTATACAGATTCAGGGTGATCAGATGTAGAATCTGTCATATAATTAGTGTTAATGCCAATAAGTAATATATAGTGCTTTCCTATAAAGTTTCATGAGAATGTACAAGCCAGAGATTAGTCAAAGTTTTGTCAAAAAAATGTATTATAACCTTATCCAGCCATCAGTGGCTATGAGACTTAAGGTACTGCCCCCAAATAATATATTGACAATTTTTTTCTTTCTTTTACAGCTACAAATCCAATAATTGTTTTCACTAATCTGCATACTGAACCCACTTACACCTAAATAAGGAAAATAGAAATATGTAGAAGGTAACAGATGGTTGGGGTTTCAGTTATGAGGTTTAACACATGTGCAGTGAACTTGTTTCACAGCTTTAAAAAGGGTAAGATGATAGCAAGGGAGGCTGATCCAGACAGGAAAAAGACTACCTGAGAGGCCAGAAACTAGAGTTTTGTTTGATATCTCTTTTTGAAGTTAAAGGTGTAAAGACTTTTAAATGCTATCAGTGAAAAAATATGAGTTATCTATATATAGCTGTGTTCAATAAGCACATGCTACATGAAATAAAGCATAAAATGCAATATAATAGCAGCTCAATATATGTGGAAAATTGGATTTTTTTTTTAACTAAACTATTACCATATGATATAGTGTATAAGCTGACCAGCAATTTTCAGTAGAGAAAATTTTCTTTTGCCCTAAGGTCTGTCTCTAGAAGGAGACTTACTGTGACCTCCAGAATCTTCCTTAGTAGACTAACTGGAGTGTATCTTGTCTTCTCCCAGACACAGCAGGCACTCAATAAATGTGTGGATTGATAGAAAAAAAAATTTTTTTTTTAAATGAAGACCTTAAAACCAGGCGGCCACATGGTGAAGAATGAGTGCCCAAAGTAGCTGAGTTGAAGCATTCTGGTTGAGTCCCTGGCTCCAACTATCAACTTCATTGCAGGCATTAATCTTATAGAGTGGTGAGCCAGCCAATTTCATTTTCCTAAAACAGTGATTCCTGAAAGGGTGGTGGGGGAGTTGCTTACCTTGGGGACCAATGTCTGGAGACATTTTGGTTGTCACAAATGGGGAAGTGAGGTAGTCTGACATCTAGTGGGTAGAGGCCAGGAATGTCATCAACTTCTTATGATGTGCAAGTCCAAGACAAGGAGTTTACAATCCAAAGTGTCACTAGTGCTCAGTTTAAGAAACCCTATTCTAGAGGAGTGCTATGCAGATGATAAATGTAAATTAAAAGGCAATGTAAATTAAAAGACAAACTCAGTAATTAGAAAAAAGGTATAAAAGACTAGCTCTGTCAATTTAACCAAGGAAATTAAAGCACACAAATGTAACCAGGGAGATTAATATAAGAGGCAAATGTTCGCATTGAACTAGATGAAAATTGCCAATATTGAACTATTTTTCAAGAAGGTAGGGGGGTGATTTTGTATGCTTCAAACTTAAAAATGTCTGCATTTATATTTTAAAAATTAAGAAGTAAAATATGGAGAAATCTGCCTAGTTCAGTGTCAATATGAAAAACATCTGAGATTGATTTCGTCTGAAAGCCCAATTGAATAAGTAGTGTAAGTCTGCACCCACAAAGCCAAAAGCACCGAAGCATGAATGGAGGGAGGGAGGGGCTCAGGATGGTTCTCTTCCTCCCATGCCTGCCACTCAAGTAGCTGAGAGGAAGAAAAATGGTGAGAAAATGGCTTGTGTGGTGAAGAATTGGTACACAGGCACAGATCATTGCTTCTTTCAAATGTCTGGAGCCTCATCTGTGAGGAGAGAGGGATCAGGGTGTCTTACTGCCAGAGCAGGGACTGTTACAAGACTTCAGCTCACCACCAGAGAGATTTTCTAACCCAGTGCCCTGTTAAGCCATGGAGGGTGATGTATTTGAGGTTTGTTTGCCTCTTAAATGCTTATTCATCCAAGGCTATTTGCCCTGGCTGTCTCACTGGCAGCCTGGGCAAAAGGGACATCTATTTTAGAGCTTTAGCCCTGGCCTTGCACTTAAGTTGCTGCATCCTTGAGTCAGTGACCACATAGCCTTTTCAGGCTTGAGCTTCTTATTTTGTGAACTGAGGTCATTGTTGTTCCCTTGGGACCTTGGAAAGGTGAAAACAGGCCGTCAGTAGGCATGGTGCAGGCACTGCAGTTGGGATTTATCATTTGAAATATCACTGTTAACCTGCAAGACCATCTTTTTCTATTTAGAAGTCTATGAAGATTTTTTAAAAATTCACATTTTTCTTTAGGCAGAGAAGAGCTGAGAGACAGTGGTGTTTCAAGTGCTAAATAGTACTGGGAGAGAGTGGTACTTTAACTCCCATGTGGAAAGGAGTGATTTTCAATGTGACTGCAGTTTATGATCCATAAAGGATAGTTTGGATACAAGGAAATAACATCAGGCAAAGCATTTTAAATTGCAAGTTTTGTTTCTGTGAGAGAGTATTCTTCTGGTGGGGAATAATCTCTTCTTGTCTGTTAATTTCTTTTCAATACATAGCAATAAGTGGTAGTGTGTTAATTGCAGATTGTTCAGCTATTAATGCTATTTACTGGAACACATTTTAGAGAGAATATTGTTTTCTATAGAAATCATAAACTACAGTTTTTCTTTTGTTTTTCCACGTAAAAACATTCTTTCTTAGGTTTTCCAAAGGAAAACCCCTATGGGCTACAGAAATTTTAGCAGAAAACAACTTTTTACTAATAAGATATCAAAATAGAGTACCATTTTTTTCCAGCACTGGAGTCTTGTGTTGAACATGTTAGCACGGTCCTGTTATCAAGAACCAGTGCCTTCGTGTCTTCCCTTTGGTCCCTATGGATGGCACTGCCGTCCCACTGCAGGAGCCATATGCTCTTCTTCCCTGGCCTTGCTCTGCATAGCTGTGCCCTGCCCCTAAAAGGTCATTGCTGGAAGGCAGGGGCCATGCTTTATTATGCCTCAGACTCCTCCCAGCAGCTGACATGGTACCTTCAACCCAGTCAGCACTTGAGAAATTTGTCAACTTATTGTTAAGAGTTTTTTAATGAAATTATCAGAATGATTTGTCTTTCATTTCACACTTTTTTAATGAGTAGATTTTAAGTTTAAGTTTTAATTTTCAGTTGATCTTTACTAAATATGTTAGTAAGATCATGATTAAAATGATTCTATAATATAAAAGCAATGGTGTATGAGGCTCTAGAATTTACCAGATACTTTCAGGTCAGTCTCCTGTTCCCTAAGAAGTAGTGCTAATTCTGTTGTCCAAGAAAAAATTAAAAAACAAAAAAAAGTATCTGCTGCGACTGCTTTATGTAACTCATCCCGATCTCCATCCCACATTGGTGGGTGGTCTGTAGACTCCATAATTGAATGATCACTGGATTTCTTTTTTAATACAGAACACGGACATGTTAAAAGCTTCAATGTTACTCTTATGTGCAGGTGGGTAATTTTCAAGGAACCAAACTAAAGCATATACATTTCGTGTTAGCCTTCAAAGAAAAGAATGAATAATAATGGTATTCCTAAGTTTATTACTTTCCTGTGTGGTAACACTCCAGAGACATGGGAAGTTCCAACAGAAATAGTTTTCCCTTCAACTTATTTCTGGTCGTAGGCTGGGAAACAGCCCAGCGGAACTCAGCACCACCTAGCAGGCTCACTTTCACCCAAACCTGAGGAACAGGTTTCCCAGGTGAGAAGGAAAAACTTGTAAATGCAATGGAGGCTAGCCTTAGCAGCACCAGAAGCTCTAAGTCTTTGAAGCAGAGTTGAGGCTGGTGTGGGTTTTCTAGCGGTCCCTTTGAGGGAAAAATAGGAATCTTGATTTCTTTTTGCAGTCTTGATAAATTTCTCGGTGTTTTTCCATAAAATATTTATAACCATGACCTCCCCACACCCATGCCTGCATACACACAGTTTCTTCCTAACAGTTTCCTAAGAAGAATATTGAAATGAGAGGCTAATTTTTATTTTGAAGATACATGATCCAGTTTCCTCATGTGATAATTCTGTGAGAGTAAGAGTTATGTGTATATGTTGGAAACATCTTTAAGCCATAATAGTCATTTGCTGACTTCACTTGGAAGTATAACTTTAATAAGTATTACTTGCATTCTAAAATGATTAGGCAAAGTGAGTGAGATGAAAAAATATCAGTAATTTGCACTTTAGAGGTAGGTAACATCCTCAAAACAGTGCTGTGCTTTATATTTGAGGCTGGTCATTCATGAATGTTAAATGGTGCTCTATTGCCTCTGAGTTAATGTTTTTCTCTTCCTCTAAGGAGAAGGGGCACACTTGGGTTTGTGTCCAGACCTTGGGGCAATTTCTGGCCTTGATTGATCTCCTACCTAATATCTGTAAAATAAAAAGATTGGATATGACCTTAGATCTTTCCTCTCTGTTTTCATGGTTCCAAAGGAACAAACTCAGTACCCTTGTTACCCAAATTTAGTAGAGGTGTGTTTTCCCTAGTAAATTTCTGCTTCATTCTAAGGTAACATAACTGTGTAGCTGGATTCCAGCATGGAAGCAAGATGATTATTCTGTCTGGCATCATGGGTGATATTGATTAAACCTAAGTGTATTAAGGCTATGGTTTTATCCAAGAATTTCCTTTTAATATTGTAAGACGAATCTATTTCTTCTTACAGCCAAGGGAATGTAAGATGTATACATCAAATACTACAAAATGTTGTACTAAAAATTTTTTAGAAGACCTAAATAAGTGGGAATATATCTCATATTCTTTGATTAGAATACTGTATATTGTTAAGATGGCAGTAATCCCCAAATTTATCTACAAATTCAACACAGTCCCTACCAAAATCCCAACGGACTTTCTTGCAGAAATGAAAACACTAATGCTAAAATTCATACACAATTTTAAGGAACCTTGCAAAACCAAAACAATATCAAAAAAGAATAAAGTTAGAGGATTCACAGTTCCCTACTTCAAAATTTACTCCAAAGTTACAGTAATCTAAACAGTATGATACTGGTGAAAGGTTAGACATATATAGATCAATGGAGTCCAGAAATAAACCCACACACCTGTGGACAATTGATTTGCAACAAGGGTGCCAAGAGATTCAGTAGGGAAAGAATAGTCTCTTTAGCAAGTCGTGCTGGGAAAACTGGATATCCACATACCAAAGGATGAAGTTAGACTCCTGCCTCACACCATATATAAAAATGAGCTCAGATGGATTAAGGACCTAAATATAGGGCTAAAACTATAAAATTCATTTTAAAAAGAGACAGAAGTAAATTGTTGTGATCTCGGACTTTGCAGTGAATTCTTAGGTATGACAACAAAAGCACAAGCAACGAAAGAAAAAAATGGATGAATTCTACTTCATCAAAATTAAAATCCTTTGTGCATCAAAGAACACTATTTAGCAAGTAAAAAGACAACTCACAAAATAGTAGAAAATATTTGCAAATCATATATCCAGTAAGTGACTAGGGCCAGGAACACATAAAGAAGTCTTACAACTCAACAGGGGGAAAAAATGGACCATTTAAAAAATGGTGAAGGATTTAGTCATCTCCAAAGAAGATATAATGGCAATAAGCACATGAAAAGATGTTTTTCATTATTAGTCTCCAGGGAAATGCAAATCAAAGCCACAGCAAGATACCATTTCACACTCACTGGGGTGGCTATTATACTATTTTCTTTTCAGAATGATGGGAAATAAGAAATGATGAGGAAGTGAAGAAATCGGAAGCCTTGTACACTGCTGGTAAAAATATTAAATGGCAAAGCTGCTCCAGAAAGATTGGTAGTTCCTCAAAAGTTAAACAACTTTTATGTTGTGTTTCACTTTGGTTAACTTTGGGTGCTGTAGCTCAGTTGGTTGGAGCGTCATCCCGTAACCAAAAGGTTGCAGGTTCAGTTTCTGGTCAGTGCATATACTTAGGTTGCAGGCTTGGTTTCTTGTCCAGGTACACAGGACTCCCAGTTGGGGCATGTACAGGAGGCAACCAGTTGATGCTTCTCTCTTGCATTAATATGTCTCTCCTTTTCTTTCTCTAAAAGAGCAATGGAAAATGTCCTTGGGTGAGGATAAAAAACATTTTTTTAAACAGTTAAATATAAAATTACCATATTAACCAGCAGTTTCACTTCTAAGTATATACTCAGAGGAATTGACAACAGGTATTCAAACAAAAATCTATATGCAGATTTTCATGGTAGCACTAATGAAAATCATAGGAGTCACTAAAAAGGAAATAACCCAAATGTCCACTCATTGGTAAAAGGGTAAATAAAATGTGGTCTAGCCATACAATGGAATATTATTTGGTCATAAAAGGGAATAACGTATTGCTACATGCTGCAACATAGATGAACCTCAAAAACATGCCAAGTGAAAGAATTGAGGGGGAAAAAAGTCCCCCTACTATACTTACTGTATGAGCCAGATTCTGCAGTGTCCATGATAGACATGTTTATAGAGACAGAAAACAGATTAGGTCGCCTGATGGAGAGGGAATGGAGAATGACTGCTAATGAGTAGAGGGTTTCAATTTGAGGTAATGAAAATATTCTCAAATTAAATAGTGATGATAGTGCACAATTCTCTGAATAGATTAAAAACTGAGTTGTATACTTTAAAGGGTGAATTTTATTATATGTAGATTATGTCTCAGTGAAGCTCTTACAAACAAAAAGAGCAGTTAAGATAGCCTGGTGATACAACTCCAGTATAAATTAAATTCATATAATTTTCTCAAAATCCATGAATCAGACTCCTACTTTTCCTGAACAGTCTTCATCAGTATAAAGGCAAGGAGAGTTTTTCTTTATAGAGGTGTGGGATTAAGTGTAAAGCAATCATAAAAAATATGGGCTTGAGAGTTACGAAGACTTGCTTGGCCATCTGCCTGGTGGTTCCCTCTCTCCTGATATCCCGATGCTATGCACGCTGTCAGAGCAGCTCCTGTAACTGTCAGAAGTTTATTTTTTGTGATGAGAAGCACTAGGGCAATTGTGTTTCCCCAGTCTTGGAACCAGCTCATCTGTCATGTCATATTTCTCCCAAACTTGATAACATAGTTATACTGAGAGAAGTCACATTTTTCTGGCATTTATAAAAATCTACTTTTTGTCCAGATTACACATAAGTAATGTAAAGGACATCAGCAAGGATCTTGATAGTAATTTTTAGCTTTGTCCTGCTATATTTTTATTTCCAGTGACTTTTCTATAAGTGCATTGCTGGTAACATGATCTGTACTTTTTTAAAAAGCCCATATTTTAAAGGCTTTGTTTTTATCAATGAAAAATGCTACCTGAACCATTGTAGAGCATGGAAGAGTCCAAGTATCCTCTTGTGGTACGTAAAAGATGTCTTTGTGCATGTGGTGGAGCTAAGACTCACTGGCAGAAGCAAGAAGAAACAAGCCTTGGGACTTCGAGGGCTCTTCATATCTGTGCTTCTGGTTAACTAAAACCTTTTGGTCACTGAGCATTTCTGAGCTTTGCCAGTAGGGCCATAATTGATACCTAGAAATGTGCTCTCTAGGTACTGCAGAATTGTGGCTACCTTTTGAATTGTTAAAGAAAACAAATTGTATCCAGGTTTAGTGTTAAAAATATCACTTTCCATCCAAAGTTTTTGATAATTAGTAATTCTACTTGGGTGTGGAATGAGTCATACATTTTTATTAACTAGATTAATGGGATAAGCAGATCTGAACATTACCCATATGACCAAGCAAGAGCTTCATATAGAATTTCTAGATAAAAGACAGGTTATCTTGTCTGAAAAAATGATGACGTTTTTAATTGTGTAGCATTTTAGTTTTCTTAAAAAGTTAAAGGAGGAGTTCAGTGAGTTTTGGATGCATTGATTTTATTTCTTAACAATTCTCTTTGGCCTCCTGGAAGGTCTGAATGACTTTAGGTGGAATAACCAGATCTGTTTGCTCCTGAGAAGCAGGCGTGAGTTCCCTAAGAAAAGCCTGGGAGACAGATGGCTGGCTATTATGTTACAGCCATCATCTGCTGGGCCATGAGCAAATATTAAGTGAATAATATATATGTAATTGGTGTGAAAGTATAGTTGCAACATTTCTAATTCTGTTTGAAGGATGGGGACTTCTTGAACATTTGTGTTTCATAGAATACTATTTTGAAATGCTTTTTGTTTACGGGGTTAATCCATTTTAAACTATTTTAAAGTCAACATTTTGCCTCATTTTTGACACCACAGTGTGATATTTTGAATTGAAATGGCCTGTAATGGCCCTTTTTTTTTTATTTTCCATAACAACACGAGCACTAAATTATAGCTGTGCAATTATGTAAACAATGGAAATGCTTCAGGAATGAATCCTTCCTTTTAAAATTCTCATTTTGTGTAATTGGAAGGTTTGGAACCATAATAAACAAAATTATTTTACACATTTATCGTTCTAAAGGTCAATTATAAGAGAACTAAAGAAACAACAGTATGCAAAATGAATAAACCAATTTCTGTTGCCATCACCATATGTTTTTTCTTATCACTTACGGTTTTTCCAGTTACTGTGTACATAGCATTCAATTAAAGCGATTCATTTACCAGGCCGAATGTGGTTGGTGTTTATAGAACTGTGCTTTGGAGGAGAGGAAACAACACGCCTCTATTTGAATTACCTGATTTTTTGTAAGATCAGTGATAAAAGACAGATGTTCTCACCAGTTACTTTCTCATAAACCTAAATCTTTTGATAAGCTGAAAATTCACAATTATCATCTTACAGTCTAGTTTTCACACTCAGTGTGTAGCATGTCTGTGGACTTTCAACCAAAAACAAAAGAAAAATACTAGTTTTGTAGCCTCTTTACTATATGACAGCATTTTGAAAAATGAGTTTTATTTCCCTTGAAGAAAAGCTTGTGGAAGAGTTTTGTCTGTTTTAAACTGATGAATTTCCAAGAGTAAATAATTCCTATTTTTCATTGAGCTTATTGTTTAGTGTATTATTTTTTAGTCTGCTTAGAGTATGAAAAATAAACTAATTTTTTGCTACTGGAATCACTTGTATAGTGTAAATAGAAGAATGGAACCCAGAAAATACATAAAGATCATTTTCCTGTTTTTCTTTCAGTTACCACAAACAGTATAGGTAATTGTTGTAATGCTTTGCCAAGAATATTACTTGAAAGCATTAATGTCTAGAGTTTTTTAATTTCTGAGATAATATAATCTAAGACACTTATTTGTGCCACCTTTGAAATGTTTTTGAATGTTCTTTCTGAATGTCATCAAAACAATACTTCATAGAATTCTACAAAGTAAATTCTGGAAAGTAAAATCTTTCCTAGTCCTTCTATTTAAAAAAAATTTTTTTTACTTGTCACTCTTTACTTGTCGCTTGTATGGCCCTTTTTATTTTACAGAGGCATGTGTTCACATCTTTCATACCATTAGATAACAGCTCTGTAAAAGGAAATCATCCCATTTTATGGGAGAGAAATGTGAAGCTCTAGGCATGACACAATCTGCCCATGATCACATATACTAGTCCTTGAACCCAGGCCTCATGGTCTCAGTTCTAGAGAGACATTTCCCACTGGTGGTCACAATGGAGGTGGCACTGAATAGCCTCAAATCACACAGTGGGAATAATGGCCTCTTTCTAGTCCTTTGACTCTCCTGGGTATTTCCTGCTTATAACACAGGATACTAGCTTTCCAGAATAATTTTATTTAAGTTCAAAAAAGTACTCTGAAAATGGACAAATAATATTCACTTTGGATGTGGATATGACAATAGCATGAGATTGTACATGAATAATAGGCATTTGGGAAGCAGTGGTCTGTGCTGTCTATATATACAGCCCTGGTGACTGTGAAGAAAATTTCAGTCTCAAGATTTTTATTTTTCCAAGGATTCCATTTATAGCTATGATCTTGATGTATCAAGGGGAAGGTGAAAGAAGGAGTCTACTAGAAGTGAGTGGAACATATTTTTGGATGTCCCTCTATTGAGAATATACAGCTCTCTTGAGTACCACACAGTTATTCCTAATCTTAAAATGTTAACCACAAAGATAAAATCTTTGGGTTGTTCCATTTCAGTGTAGATAAGCAAAATAAGCAGGCACAGGGCCATAATTTGGCAGATTGGCCATATATTTCCCTGTTTAACCCACACATTAATCTACTCCAATGCTGTCTTTAACTGACCTCAGCAGCACAGGCCCTGCTTCTCCTTGGGGCTCTGTCTTATGTGGGTGGCAGGGTACGGTAGGCTAGCCATCTGTTATTTTGCTCTCTCTTTCCAGTCTTCTTGCGCATAGAAACAGGTTCCATTGAAGTGACTGGCCAAGGTCCAGGGGTACGGGGAACTGTGTGACTTTACCTTGGCTACGTGCATTTCTGCTGTCTTTAGCATCAATGCCAACTGAGTAATTTTTTTGTGAATGCCCCATTTACAGATCATTGCCTGTGCACATATGAATCTCATAAAGCAAAATGAATTTCTTTTACAAATTTTGGCTTAGCTTATTAAAGGATTTCATTCATAATTACCATAAACTTATCCCAGAAAAACATTTTTAGATTAAAATTCTAAATTCCAGTTGTGGAAATGGCTTATTTGAGTTAAGTATGGGCTAAAGATATTAAAAATCTATAGTGTTCAAGGCTTAGTTCCTCATCTCAACAGATGGAATTAACACTATAAACATAATAAAGTTAACATGGTTGTTTGCATTATTAATCTTCAAATGCATGGCATTCTGCTACCTTGCTAGCCAGGTTTGCATGAATCTTTTCATTGCAGCATATGTCAACAAAAATGTGCTTCCATCTGCTGCTGGATAGCTTGATGCTTGATATTCTGAGACAAGGCCCAGCACAATGCGTACCTCTGTGAGTAATTACAGGTGTGTGGTGGGGAGCCCAGGGCATTAATCAGAGCCTTAATTATGAAGAAGGTGGATCTTTTGTTCCTCTTGGAGCATGAGTTTACCACACACTTTTTAAACTGCAGCATCCATCTGCTAAGCCCTTTAGAATGTTTGCCTTGGCTGATATGGACCCTAAAGTATATCAAAGGACGTGATTAAAGCAGGTTTAAACATTAACTTGGAAGAAGTGGTTCAGGTTTTTCTTTCCTTCCTTCCTTCCTTCATTTTATCTGTCTATTTATCTGTATATTTGTTTTTATGTACAGGTGAAAGTCTGCTGAAATTCTAAAACTTTAAATTAGGACTTGCTGAACTATTTACCATATATGAGCCATATATAGAGTAAGCATTGGACAGTTGATTTAAGCATATAAACAGTAAAATTTGTAGAAACAAAATGAATCCAGTATGTAAGGAAAAGAAATAAGTCTTTTATGAACACAAAAATTCTCTTTTTAGCTAAGAAGTGAGGTTATTTAGATTATAGAAGACTTATGTTAGAATTCAGCATGTTGCTACTACTTTGCTCTAATTTAATCAGATTAAATTGAGATTATTTTGAAAGATTTTTGAAACAGCCACACTGAAATCTGAGAAAATAAATGAAATTGTTTTTTATATTTTGCTTTTTGTGTTTTGAGACTGACTGTAGGTTGTACAACTATTAGTAACATAGCTATAGTACGTTAGCCTGTTTGATTAATGTGCATTGCCTAGAACTACATAAAAGTAGTTTTTGGTTTTCTTACTGATCCGAATTGTGCACACACACTTACACAGATGGTTTCATAGATGTGGCTGGACCACGGGTGTCATGGATGCTGTCCAGTGGAATCTGGTCTGGTCTGCCACAGGCTGAATGGGTGACTGCCTCAGAACAGAGCTGGTGGGCAGGGGCCAGCTAGCCAGCCACTCAACAGTGAGAGGCTGCTCCAAACACAGGAATACCAGGTGTCTGGGCAGTTGGCGTTCTTCACACTGCACACTGTGAAAAAAGGCTACTGCTGCACTTTCTACTTAGACCTCACAATCACACTTATACTCAGAGCCATACCAACTATCTGGCCTTAAAATGTGACCAGTCACAATACTACTGTAGCACTCCCTGCATTCCTGTTGTTTAACCCATGAAATTACCTGAAGAGTAAAAATTTTCATCTTTTTGCCTGCTTTAAGAATTTTTAATGTAACAGTATGTTAACTTATGGAAATTGAAGAATATGGAAAGTTATAGATGTTCAAAGGTTTTATTTGTATATTTACCTTAACACTTCTGTACCTTGTCCAGAGAGCTCACCTTTAGGTAGAAAGCATAAGAATTGTCTAGGCCCAATGCCACCATTTCAATTTTGGACAAGTCATCTTACAGTTTAGTGTCCCCATTCTCTTATATGTAAAATGGATACAATAGCCCTTGGACTAATTCATCTCTGAGTACCCCCTTACTGAGAACTTTCTGTGATCTGTGTTTTCTTAGATTATCTTACAGTTGTCATGTAAAGACTAATTTACTCTTTTACAATTTTGTTATTGAAAATTACAGTTGTGTTTTTTTCTCTCCTCTTTTAGGATATCTTAAATACCATTATAAGGCACTGTCCACCCCGGTTTTTTTCCCTGGGTTTGCCTGGCTTCTCAATGCTGGTACGGGACTTTATCATGGCTGCTGCCAGGGTTCTCGGTACAGACATGCTGGCGGTGAGTATGACAATGCTCAGCATCCAAACTCCCAGGAGGCTTCACAATTGCTAACAAGGTTCAGATTTCTCTACTCTTAACAGGTGTTGACTCATTAGTGCAATGTGAAACTGGGCTCTCAGATAGATGCCCTGGCAGCTGATGTGTGAAATTGTAGGATAAGATGACACACTGGTATTGGGAAGGCGTTTCATCAAAAGGCCAGAGTGTGAAAAATCATATCCTCACTAATATATCAGCACATTTACACAGTCAGAAGCAGGACTTGTCTCTTTGAATTTTATTAGCATTTTCTAGTAAATGGTGGCACAGACTTAAATGTAGAGAATTTTAAGTGACTATTATCGATTGTTTTTTTTTTTATTATTGCCTTATTTATTAGAAGTCTAGTAGGAAATATTTTCTTAAAATGTTAGAACATAAAGAGATGTCTGTGATAAAGACAGAATTTTAAGTGTACATTATCAACATTTTTTTCATTATTGTCTTAGTTATTAGAAGTCTAGTAGAAAATAGTTTTAAATATTAGAACACTAATATTTTAACCTGAAAGTGAATACATATTTTATTAATGTGCAGAATTCTTGTACCAAAAATTTGGAAGCACATGGACTGACTAAATGGGTATTAAGAGCTTAAAAAAGAATTTATTTGCAATCTCCACATTAACTTCCACTATTAGGGCAACATCTTAATGCCTTTTGAGAGAACACTCATACATTTAAGTTTAAAGGGCTTCTTACATTTGTGCTCATTATAATTGTTACCTGTTCAGATTCATTTTTTTCCTTTTCAAATGATATAAATAAAATTAGCTTTACTGACCCTCTGCCCCCCATCCTAGCTCCCTCTCACTCCTTCCCTCTGCCTGCCATCCTCTGTGGGTCCTCTCTTTAGTCTGCTGCCCCCTCCTCAGCCACCCACCCTAGTCTCCAAGCTTGTGACTCACTGACAGGCATCCTCAGTGCAGAGAGGTAGGAGCCAGAGCCAGAGCGTTGCCTCAGTGCCTTTTATCAGAAATTCAAAGCACTTTGTAAAACTTCTGCCATACAGGTAGATGGTGAATCTTACAGCACATTTGTAAATAATGGCTACCTTCTGGAAGAAATTGGTGATGGTTGGTGGTGGAACCTGTGGCAAGACTTGCATGCTCATTGTTTTTAGTAAGGACCAGTTCCCAGAGATGTATGCATCTACAATGTTTGAGAGCCATGTGGCAGATAATTGAAGTGGAGTTGGCTTTGTGGGACACAGCTGGGCAGAAAGATTATGATCACTTGAGGCTTCTCTCCTACCCAGACACCGATATTATACTGACGTGTTTCTCCATTGACAGCCCTGGTAGTTTAGAAAACGTCCCATAAAAATGGACTCTGGAAGTCAAGCATTTCTGTCCCAGCATGCCCATCATCCTGGTTGGGAACAAGGAGGATCTTTGGAATGATGAGCACACAAGGTGGGAGTTAGTCAAATGAAGCAGGAGCCAGTAAAATCAGAGGAAGGCAGAGATAGGGCAAACAGGATTGGTGCTTTTAGATACATGGAATGTTCATCAGTAAAGACCAAAGATGGAGTGAGGGAGGTTTTTGAAATGGACACAAGAGCTGCTCTGTACGTCAGACTTGGGAAGAAAAAAATCTGGATGCCTTGCCTTGTGCAACACTGCTGCAAGTACAACCATCATGTGTTTATTTTGAAGTTCTTTTTATTATTTTCAGGATATGATTACTGGCCTTTTTCATTTATCTATAATTTGCCTAAGATCACAGTCAGAAGTATTTTGCTACCAGTTTGTAGAAGCCAACCATGATTATTAATGATGTCCCACCTACCTGACCTGCCAGGGTCCTTCTAACACCTTTCTAGTTCAAGGAATTTCTTAACTTCTTGCTTCTTTCTAGAAACAGTAATGGTCACTGTTGTGAATTAGTCTGTAACTACTTCATAACTGACATATCTTGCCTGCTATCGGTCCGCTGCAAGGTACACTGGTGAGTCTCCACTTCAGAACTTTACTTGTGAACGGATTTCATTGGCATAGCACTGGAGTGGACATCCAGGTTTTTCAGAATGTGTTCATCCAGAAAAAGGCCCAAGTCCATGCAGCTGTAGCAGAGTTACAGTTCTGTGGTTTCATGTTAGTTACCTTGTAGTGATAGTGTAATTAGTGCCACTTAATGTATATTACCAAAAAATAAATATATCTACCCCAAACTACATATAGTAATTTTTGTAAAATTACATTTAGATTTGCTAATACTGATATTTGTCATCCCCACAGAAAGTATGTTGTTGTTGTTTAATTGTATTTAAAAATAAAGTCAGATGGAAATTTTTCTTAAAAATTGGCCTGTTTGCCAGGGACTTGTATTGAAATCAATAGGTGTATCTAGCCACCTGAATTTTGTTTGACACAATGTTACTTTTTCTCTCTTATTTTTCTGTGCCTGATTTCAGACTCCAGCACTGAATTTTAAATTAAATTGCTTTTTAATATATTGTAGAACTGGTATTTCATACTGCTATTTTCACGCACTAATTTTTTCTTATAAGGCTAAATTAAGAAGCAAAGGGAAGGGGTGAAGGAAGGAAAAAAGGAAGAAAAATGTCGAATTTGTTTAACTGTTTTTCTCTGCAGACTATGACAACTTTAAATACTTCATTTCTAAAAAAGATTTTAGGATAATCATTCTCAAAGAACTTCAGATTTATTTTCAGCCATTCAAATCAACATTGAAAAAACTTATAGGATATGGGAAGGAAAAGCATACTATTTTTTTTTCTTACTTGCTGTGAGAATTTTTTATAAAAATGGTGGCACCCTTCCTAGAGTAATATGAATGGTGTTCATTCTTTGTGAAAACTTCTCTTTTGGCTCGATGAACTATTATAGTAGCCTTCCAGGGGAGAGAGAGAATGAGAATTTAAGAGTTACTTAAAGGAACAGTAAGTCTTTGAATTACTCTCTTAATTTAAAATTGAAGATTAAAATTATAGGGGAACTGGTGAGAGGTGTTTAGATGTAACACATCTGCTCAGTCAAAATTTTCAGTTATCACATTAATTACAAGTCCGAAGTACCTCTGCTCTGTCAACCTGCCCTGCTGAGGCAATGAGGGAAAGAGAGATGCATACACGGGTCATAGGAGACGGGTAGAAGCCTGTGCTCAGCAAACATTATTTGTAATAGCCAAATCCTAGAACCAATCCAGATATTCATCACAACAGAACAGATGAGTTGTGGTGTGCACAAAGGGTAGAATATTATGTATAGTAAGTCTCTTTCCATTCTTGACCCTGGAGCTCCGTAGAGCCAGGACTGGGTTCAATCCCAGCACTGCTTTGTATTAGTTATCCTTGGACCATATACTTAAGCACAAGGGCCTCATTTCCTCGGTATGAAAATTGGGGTTCATCATAGGCCCAGTGCCTAGGTAAAAAAAATTATCTTGATTTACTACATTCTTTGAATTAAGCTGTGCAACAACTCTGTTTTCTTTCTTTAAGATAGAATATTTTGTATTTAGTTGTTATATAGTCTAGCATTGCATCTAAAAGTCCACAGTGCAAGCCAGACTCACACACTCTATAGTACTTAAGGCTACTTAGGGAAAAGAATCAACTTAAAGTCTTCACTGAGACTGGTGGAAAGAGCAACAGTGAGGGATGACAGAGTAAGTCTATTTGAGAAACACCGTGGACCTACTACTGTGAGCCAGGACCTGGTCCGGATGACTATGACGGGGTCCCTACTCTTAGAATCAGATAAGTAAACTAAGTATTAATATTTGCACATAAGTTTCTAGCAGCCACAGTAGAATCATATCCAGAACTCAGAGGAGCACCAATATATGAATAATTAATTCTGCTTGGTAAAAGTTGGTGGGGAAGCCATGCATTTGGAAAGTCTTCATGGAAGAAGTAATGCTGAAGTAGAAGTCTAAAAGGTGATCAGTGTTCGTCCAGTAAATGAGGACAGCAGCAGCCACCCCTTATCTCAAGGCAATATTTCTTGAGCGTCTGCTGGGATAGAGAAGTGATGAAGACTGTCAAAAACTTTGCCTTCTTGGAGGATACAGACATTAAATGAATACGTAATGCAACAGGAAGTGATGATTGAGCAAGAGAAAAAAGAAGCAGGGACACTAGAAAACAGAGGTGAAATGGCACAATCTTGAATTTGCTTTAAAATACTAAAAGTGAAAACTTTTAAGTGAATTTTAAATCTTGAAATGAAAAGTGAAAAGGAGATAGATGAGGTAAAAGTGGTAAAATCTTTTTTAATTTTGTAATTAAAAAATTTTTAAATTATTACCATCATCATCATCATCTTAGGATATATCTTCAGAAGTGGGATCACTGGGTCAAAAGGCAGTTCCATTTTTAATTTTTTGAGGAAATTCAATACTGTTTTCCACAGTGGCTACATCAGTCTGCCTTCCCACAAATAGTATGTGAGTGTTCGTCCCCCTTTTCTCCACATCCTCACCAGCACTTGTTGTTTATTGATATATTGATGATGGCCATTCTGGCAGGCATGAGGTGATATCTCATTGTGGTTTTAATTTGCATTTCTCTGATGATTAGTGATGTTAAGCACTTTTTCATATGTCTGTTGGCATTTATATGCCCTCTTCGGAGAAGTATCTATTCAGGTCCTTTGCCCATTTTTTAATTGGGTTGTTTGTGGTTTTGGTGTTAAGTACTACGAGTTCTTTATAAATTTTGGATATTATCCCCTTATCGGATGTGTCATTGGCAAATACGCTCTTCCATAGAGTGGGTGCCCTTTTCATTTTGTTGATGGTTTCTTTTGCTGTGCCAAAGCTTTTTAGTTTGAGGTAGTCCCATTCGTTTATTTATTTTTTTATTTCTCTTCCCCTAGGAGACACATCAGCAAACATATTGCTATGAGAGATGTCTGATATATTACTGCCTGTGTTTTTGTCTAGGATTTTTATTGTGTGGTGACTTACGTTTAAGTCTTTTATCCATTTTGAGTTTATCTTTGTGTATGGTGTAAGTTGTTGGCCTAGTTTCATTTTTTTGGCATGTACCTGTCCAGTTTTCCCAACACCATTTATTGAAGAGACTCTCTTTACTCCACTGTATGTTCTTGACTCCCTTGTCAAATAGTAATTGAACATAAAGACATGGGCTAATTTCTGGATTCTCCATTCTTTTTCATTGATCTGTATGCCTTTTCTTATGCCAGTACCAGGCTGTTCTGATTACAGTGTACTTTTAGTATAGCTTGATATCAGGTATTGTGATACCTCCAACTTTGTTCTTCTTAATTAAGATTGCTGACACTACTTGGGGACTCTTTTTACTCCATATAAATTTTTGGAATACTTGTTCTAAATATATGAAATATGTCATTGGGGTTTTAGTAGGAGTTGCATTGAATCTATAGCTTGCTTTGGCTAGTGTGAACATGATATATGCTTCAAGGAAGGTAAAATCTTGAATCTAGGTATTGGGTATATAGATAAACATTTTTTCTTCTTTTACATTTAAAGTTTTTCTTAACATAAAAATGAAAGTAAAGGTAGCAGACAAGAGGACAGAGCAATGGAGGCAGGTGCTATTACACAGAATTACAGAGTTCTGTGGTAAGGTGGAGCTTGTTAGAGTGAGCTGCGTTCCTGAACCCCTAGTGGAGATGTCAAACAATTACTTGTACCTGTAAATCTGGACTTCAGGAAGGCAGTCTTGGCTAGAGAGATATGTTGGGGAGTAAGGAACATGTTAGAGGCATTTAAATCCACGGGTTTGGATATCCCTTGGAGTGAGTATATATCTAAGAGAGAAGAGGGTAAGGAACTGCACTCAGAATCCCAGAATTTAGGTCCTGAGGAAATGAGAAGTTCTAGCATGGGGATTGTCAGATATCCTTGGGAACCAATAAAATGGTGTCCCATAGGCCAGATGATTAAAGTGTTCCCACGTGCTAGTGAGCTGTCAACTTGCATTCATTGCTATTAAGGAGTCAGGTGAGATAAGGCCTGGATAGTGACCATTGAGTTTTGCATTGTGGAAGTCATGTAACAAGAAGCTGTGTACCCACTGACTGGCGTGAGCAAATCTTTACATTTTGCTATAGTAGTTTCAAATCTTTGTGTTGATTAATGAAATAAAACATTAAAGATAAAGCATCTTTATCCCTGATGCCATTGCCCCTCAGAGCTGTCATTGTACTTACCTACACTATACTTCAGTGACTGAATGCTCTCTCCTCTTCCTGATAGCATCTATGCATGTCACACTCCTGCTGGGGTTAGGAGTCTGATGGCATCACTCCTCAGATGGAATGAGATGAGAACTGTGTCACATGGCTTGTGGACCTCTTCCCAGGCACCCCTGATGCCTTTCTCAGACTCCTCCTGCTATAGTAACCCCAGCCCTTCCAAGCAAACTTGCATGTTCCCTGTGCACCTGGTACCTTTTACAGTTCCATGGGTGCCCTGAGTGCCTTTGCCTTTTTCCATTGCCACTGCCTGCAACATGCCTCTTGCTTCCGCACCTCACTCTTACTCTCCACCTGTCCAGATGACTCCTACTCCACTATATGACTCTTAACAGCAGTTTGTTTTAATGTTTTCTAACCATCCTGAGAAGAACAAATCATTACCTCATCTTGGTTCCTATCCAGGGGTGTCCTACCTGTGCTGCTACACAAAATCCTAACTTTACTTAAAACATATTTACTTAAATACATTATGTTACAATGTATTTAATATATGGCTCAAGACAACACTCTTTCCAGTATGGCACAGATACACCAAAAGGTTGGACACCTATCTGTGTGTTTTATGTTGTCTTTCATTTACTTAAATACTGATCAGAACCAAGACAAGTGAAAAATGAATGTAATGGGCTCTGATGATATCCCCAGTGCGTGGCTCTCATAGCACTGCTTCATTGAATTGAACATAGGTATTACTTGCCTCTTCTCCCCCATCCCACAAACCACAGTGCCATGTCTCTGAGGCAGAGAAGCTCTCTTTAATTTTGTACTCAAGTATTCAACAGTATAGGCCCAGTGTGGACCCTAGAGTCAGATGGCATCATTTCAAATCAGGTTTCATCACTTGAAAAACTAATTTCTCTAAGCCTCAGTTTTCTCACCTGTAAAACTGAAATGATAGCAGTAGCTACTCATTGGGTTATTGAGGGTATTCTATGAGGAAATGCTTGTACAGCACTTAGAACAGTGCCTAGCAGAGTGAGAACTTAAGTGTGAGCTATACAGTTGTTGTAATAATTAGATAATAGAAGATAGAGGTGAATGGATGGATGACATACCTTTGTAATCCTGGTGCCTGTCCCCATTCTAGGCTAATCATAGCTGCTAGTTAGTGTTGGTTGAATTGAAATCTAGTGAAATGCTTCCTTTAATATATCCCTAATTGCAGCAATGAGAAACGAGTGATTTTGTATCTCACTGGATGTCAGACACTGTACTTTGCAAAGTAGTTCAATAAATTTGGTAGATGATGTCTTCTCTCTCTACCTTCTGATAGTTAGCCTGACCTCTCTTCCTTATGAATTTTCATTAACTATATTTACAGAAAAACTAATATTAAGTTGGTATCATATACCCTTTGTCAAGAACATAAGACTAAAAAGAAAAAAAAGGTAAAACAATTATGACTGAGTCATTTGCTTTTCTGACTCTGAATGAATCTGCAGACCAGTTTTCACAGTGCTTCTTTATACCTAAATGTAGTGATATTTTCTATTCCTTGGAAATTTGCTTTTTCATTTAGGCAAACCTGTTTGCTTAAGTATTCACCTGGGGGGAAATAACCAGGCATAGCTTGATATTTTTAATCTAAGATAAAATAATTTAAAGATTTTCTTTCAAAAGCATGAAAAAGTAAACGTGACTCCTATATAAAGTTTCTAACTTAACAGGAAGTAAAATGTGTTTCATTTTTTTGTGTGTAGGCACCTCGTTCAGAAGCTCTCACCATTCTCGGCTCTCTTGTCTGCTTTCCAAACACCTACCAGGAGATCCCTTTGCTGCAGTCAGTGCCAGGAGTTAGTGAGGTCACTACAGGGACTGAAGATGTCAAGGTACATGATGCATTGGACTAAACCTCAAGTTCAGCATTTTATACTTCTAGCTCTATGGCGATCTCTTCCGTTATTACATAGTGACCTAATTATGCCTGAAAGTTTTGCTGTATTGTTTGAATGTTTCAATGGTTTTGTATTGTTCTTTTTAGAAGGCTGTTTTAGGGGAATTAAATGTATGAGATTCAGAGCATACTCCAGGTATAACTGATAGGTTCTTCAGGTGTTTTTTATTAGATCTGTTTATGAGGCCTATGGTCATAATTATGTAATAAACCATCCTTTATAATTATTTTCTTAGTTTAATTATGCTGCATTAGTGCATAAATGAATTTAAAAGAAATAATTGAAATAAGCTAAATACTTGATTTCATTGTGGCCTGATTAAATTATACAAATAATTTGAAATTCCAAATTATTCCTTGGATAATAAAAGTAAGTGTTTGTTCTCTCCTCCGCTGACTTCGGGGCAAAAAAGAAAGTGCTTTCCAAATCTCAAAACTGATCAACCTAATCTATCTGTAGTACATAATTATAATCAGTCATTCAGTATACAGTATATAATCCAATTAAAGACAGTTCCCTACAAAGGAGTGCCCATATGACTATCAGCTGATTTCTCCAAAGAAACCTTGCAGGCAAGAAGAGGCTGAAAAGAAGTATTCAAAGTCATGAAAGGCAAGGACCTGTATCCAAGATTGCTCTATCCAGCAAAATTATAATTTAGAATGGAAGGGCAGATAAAGTGCTTCCCAGACAAGGTCAAGTTAAAGGAGTTCATCGTTAGCAAGCCCTTATTATATGAAATATCAAAGGGACTTATGTAAGCAAAAGAAGATGATCAAAACTATGAATGTTAAAATGACAACAAATTCACAACTATCAACAACTGAACCTAAAAAAATCCACAACAAACTAAGCAAACAGCTAGAACAGGAACAGAATCACAGAAATGGAGATCACATGGAGGATTATCAGCAGGGAGGGAGAGCGGGAAGAATGAGGGACAAGTACGGGAATAAAAAGCATAAATGGTAGGTACAAAATAGACAGGGGAAGGTTAAGAATAGTATAGGAAATGTAGAAGCCAAAGAACTTATATGTACGACCCATAGACATGTACTGGGGTGTTGGGGATAGGATGCTGGTGGGAGGGGGTTGGAGGACATAGGGGAATAAAGAGGAGAAAAAATTGGACAACTGTAATAGCATAATTAATAAAATACACCTAAAAATAAAGTAAAAGAAAACCAAGGTTTTCCTATCTAGAAGTCTCATTTCTTTGCTAGGTTTTTATTGTATACTCAGAAACTCTGCTCTGTAGGCTACCATGATTGCCCAGAGGGCTATCCGCAAGCTGCCTTGTTTCCTTCCCCCAGGTTCTCCCTAATGGGAGCCTCTCCAGAGGTCCCTGGTCCTTCAGTAGCTCCCGACTACCTGGAACACAGTCAGAATGGGTGGGAAACCAACAACTAAACAAAAATTCTTATTTTACTTAATTTCTTTTTTTTAGCGTTACCTCATAAATATTTTACTGAAGAATGCCACAGAGGAACCAAGCGAATGTGCAAGGTAAATATTGAATAAAAGTAAACCATTTTACAATTTTAAGATACACATTTATGTGTAAATCACAATGTTAATAAATACTTATTATTTTGCATTACCCTTACACACACTAAAAAGTGTAACAAGTATTGTATCAGGAAATTGCTTTACTTAATTTTTTCATTAGAAATTTATTCCAATTTCCACTATGATTCCTTCATTGAGTCATGATTTATTTAGAGACATATTTTTGAATTTCCAAACATATGGTTATTTCTGTTTATCTTTTTGCTACTGGTTGCATTGTTGGTCAGAAACACTGCTTCCACATTCAGCCCTTCAACAAGTTGTCAGTACTTTTTTTTTAAACCCCTTTTCTTTAGTGTAGAAAGTAATGTGTATGAGACAGTCTCTCTTAGTTGTGTTACAGGGTGCGGCCAAGGGGGGGACCCCAAATGGACATTTAAAATGGGGTCCAGAACTCAAGGTGTTCAGAAAATACTAGGATGTCCTACCCCACCCCCCAGGTGTGGGTGGGGGAAAGGGACAAATGGAGCAGGCCCATTGAGAACTGTTTTGCATAGCAACAGCTCTGCAGCCAACCTCTGGGGTGTGGTCATTTAACATAACTATAACCTTTGACTGGCTACATAGATATGTTAAATAGCTATGGCCATGCTCTGAGCCAGGGGGATGGAAGTAACTTCCCCACCAAGATGTAACTGGGAGGGGGCAGGTCCCCCGAGTTACAGCACCTGCGTGAGAGCTTGGAGATGATTGGTTCCATAACATGGGACCACACCTGCCCAGACCCACGATGGCGACCAGAAAAGCTAGAAAGGATAGCGGATTGAGGGCAGGTGTGGCTGAGTGTGGGAGGAGTCAGAAGTGGGGCTGCAGAGGAAGATTGGTGCGGGATTTAAAAGCCCAGGCGCGGCAGCCATAGGAGGGAGAACCACGCGGACTTGGCTGAGTACAGGGCTCCTGCATCTCCGTGAAGGGAGATCCATGCAGCTTTTGGCAGAGTAGGGGCTCCCGCAGCCCTGTGGGAGAGAACCACGCAGATTTGACTGAGTACAGGGCTCCTGCATCTCTGTGAAGGGAGAACCACGCGGCTTTCGGCAGAGCAGAGGGCTCTCGCAGCCCTGTAGGAGAGAACCACGCGGACTTG